>JASFDG010000044.1:9567-50285 GCA_036937095.1 Phaeolepiota aurea
GCAAGTCAAATTTACACATTGTATGTAGTGTAGTTCCAGAATGGATGGCTGCGGCTCTGGATATTCCCGGCCCAGTTGGAGTTAGACTCCTTACATTCAATAATCAAGCTGTAACTGCTTCGATCATGCCAACAGCCGCTGTCAGAAAAGTTGATAGATTGACCATTACATTTCTCGTGGATAACAATATTGAATGGTATTTCGCTGTCCCTCTCTCATCCTATCTCTTATGAAACCTCCCATAGGATGACCAAATTGCCCCCAGGCTTCACACATGAGTTACCACAACATGTAATGGGACAGAATCTGCCTATTGATGAGAAGGGCGTCCCAATACTCAACTTTGATCATTTTTGCTGTGGTGAGATGAACCCTAACAACTGATGAAAGGCTCACTCTGAAATGCGTTTGATGGAGGTGCTCATGGGTTTGCTGCACTGATTGTAGGGTTATTCGTTGCCTGGTGACAAAAGACTAAACTGTTACTTAGGAAACCAAGGCCGTAGACGATGACCAGCCCAATCTAGTCCTGTTCGACACTGGGCCAGACTCTTTGTCGCTCGTGCGCAATATTTCGGCCATGCAAACGCCGATCCATAAGATTGAGAGGGTCATCACCTCGCACTGGCATAGCGACCACACCGGTGGTCTTGTTTCGTTCCTCAATCTCCGCGCGAGCTCGCCAGCGCTGGAGCCTGGTGGCCGTTGTGTTGTCGATGTACATCCTGACCGCCCGCTCTCTCGCGGGATCGCACCGGGGCCAACATATAGCAAGGTGATATGCGCCATACCCCCTGATCCCACCTTTGACCAGATTGAACGCGCCGGGGGTGTGATTGAGGCGAGCGCCCAAGGCCATGCGGTCGCCAGAGATACCGTGTGGGTGAGCGGGGAGATTCCTCGCATCACTGATTTTGAGACCGGCCTTTTGGGCGGCATGAGATGGTTCGTGCAAGAGAGCGCTGATGACATCACAACGCCTCAAGTAGCTGGCAAGTGGGTTACCGAACAGGTATGGCTATCCTCCATTCGGGGAACAAGGCTCAGGACATAGCTAGCATATCATGGATGAGAGGTACGTCGCAATTGACGTCGTTGGCAAAGGCTTGGTTATATTCAGCGCGTCAGTATCACATACCTAAATTGAGCCACCATTTGAATCCGTGTCCACTATTATCTCATTTCAGGTGCTCCCATGCTGGCATTGTCAACGTCGTTAAAGACGCCATCGCCACGTTCTTGAGACCCATTTACATGGTGCGTCTGCTCACGCGGCGCGCAATACAGCCCCGCTAACTGTGACTCCACGCAAAGGTCATTGGAGGGTTGCATCTTGCGGGCCCTGAATTCGGCCCACGTATAGCACCCACTGTGGAATTCCTGTCTTCCACGCTACGGCCTGCCCCGATGTACGTTGTCCCGATGCATTGTTCGGGCTTCAAGTCCAAAGTCGCGTTGGAGGCTGCTTTTGGCGAAGGGTGTGTGCCCGCCGGAGTGGGCCACAAAGTTGATGTCATAGGGGATCCTGACGCAGAGAGGAAGACCTAGAGGCACATGTTCCCCTAAAGCTATTTCTCGCTAAAGTGTTCATGTTGTTGAAATATACAGGTATAATAAACAATTTCATTCCCTACTCCTTCGTGACACACCCGCCTTAATATGCATAGCTGCCCTTTGTTCCCTGTCATCTGTCTTCAGAATGTAAATAGCTTGTATTTAGGCAGCCAGTGTATGAGTTATAAGCTCCATTAAAATATTGAATGCCTGTCCCTGCCCCGTCTTCCTTTTTTTCTTCTCAGGTCCTCCAATATGTGTGTGGTAAACCTCTTAGTTAGATACGGTTATTGGAATTATGCCAAGTAGAAGGGAGGTGTAACCGCTGAACATCCCCTATTGTTTTTTTCTTCAACGTCAGGGTACTAAACAAAAATGTTTGTAAAACAGCACGTTTTGCGGGTCCTTTATTTCAAATATTCAAGTTCAAGCCGAGTTCACCAGGGAACGCTAGAGAATGAAACAATCGATAGTCTCTTCCACTTCACCGTCGGTGCTCCCTACGACATGCGGACCCCCAGCGAGGATAGCTGGAATGCAAAGGCTGCGGCCTGATATCTTCATCCCAGCAGATTGGAGTTTAGCGAACCAGGAGTCGGCGCGAATGGCAGCCCCGAAGAAGCGCCTTTGCGCCCACGCAGCTGCTGATCCTTTGATGCCGTCCTGTGAATCTTCTGTTCAAGGTGGATAAAGAACGCGGAAGCCATACCTTTCACGGGTCCATATGGCCCGAAGCCAAACATACCTAATAGTGGACGCAAGATCCAGGACTCTGGTATAATGAGCGCGGCGCCGGTGAAAATGATTATGTTGACGAGGCCAGGGTGATTGTCAACGACAGTGCCTGCGTTATGGACGAAGATTAGTGGTGGCCTGAAGCACCGGCGGACGGCTGGGGACTTGCCAGCAACGAGAATAATATGGTTCAACTGCGGCTCAATGGCGTCAAAGTGGGCGGTAGCCTCGGGTTCTTGCATGCCCCACATTGGACTGACTTTAACGAAGGCGGCTCTGATCTTTGACAGGACTACGGGGACCATTACGGCCCTCTGCTTATACCGCTCGTCCTGGTTCTCAGGGAGAGGCTCAGTTAATTCGGACTGAAGTTCCTCATATGCCACGGCCAAATCTTCAGAAAGCCTTGTAGAGATGTCGTCCAGGGTCAAGCCGCGCGTTTCAATAGCAGTTTGGATCTGCTTGCGTAGCCGCCCCACGTTATCGACCACTTCATGGACGTGCGTCTGGAACTCGTTGATTTTATCTGCAACGTCGCTGTATTCCATGGTAGCTTTATGCAGCAATTTGTCAGTGTATGAAGCCAACTTAGAGACACCTTCAAAAAGACTGATGTCTATATACAATTCACGTTAACGGTAGAAAGTCTAACACAGTGCGCCACTCACTGGGTGCGGTGTTCCAGTATGGGATTCGTATCGCAGCACAATTCCCAAACCAGAGGAATGTGATTAGATAGGTGTGGAAAATGGTGGTTCGCATTTTGAGGAGACGGATGATGGTGGGGAAACAAGACAGGGAACCCAGCGGCAATCCAGTTATATATGAACAGCACGTGTAGAGAGGCGCCTATTGGACCCATAGTCAAAGGGCCGCGATTGTAGCGTGAGATTTGGCGCTCCTGCCGATGCTGTGCATTATCACCTTGTGTAGTTCCAGGACGGGTTGACAGCAAACGGTGTAAATGGGTCCAGGACTCACTTTGTCGGAGTCAAACGGACACCAATAGGAGAGGCCTCAGATAAACACCTCAGCTTTCAGGTATAAATATTGCGTTAAGCACATTAGTAAGATAACAAACACACGATCGTACAGGCAACCACACCCATAAATAAGTGATGCTTCAGCCCAGGTAGTGCCAAATCATGAAAAAACAAACGAAAGTAAAGATCGCCCCTCCAAAGAATATATACATATCCTGGGTGCTATGCCCGTATTAGCTTCGACTGGCGCGTTTATATCTAAATTTGTACTTGCCTGCGCTTCTCAATCCATCCGATAACATTCCGGCTCAACCCTAGTGTGTTCGCAGCGCTCAACAGCCTTCTTTGCGTTCCCTTGAGGATATCTCGTTGGTCCTTCAAGTTTTCCAGAACTTCCCTGCCCTGTGCTAGGAAATCATCTAATCGGCTTTCTGTATTTTGTATGAATGTGTGCTCGTCCAACGCGCGGAACTCTCTATTTCCAAACCCTGGTTGTGGGGATACGCCACGAAACGGTGATTCTGAATGCTGGTCGCCTTGGGGCCGTAGTCCAGGATGAAGCGTGGAATTGGAGGGATTTGTATTTTGGAAGCGCCGCCTTGCATCGGGAGAAGCCAATGTGCTTGATGTTGAGATTAATTCACTCCGTTGGCTGGCCGCTTGCTGTCAGAGAATCTAAGAATGGGAACTAAACGAATTGGCGCAGAAAATGATACATACCTCTGCAGCCGCATCAGCTTTAAGACGTTCGAATTGGCTGCGAAGTTCGCCGTAATCTGTTCTAAATTTTTGGCAGCGCCTACGAGGTAAAGTTAGGGTTGGGTATTCAACTAGCGTTTTGATCCACTCACATTTGTGCTTTTTCTTGCTTTGCTTTGATCATTTCGCGTTTTGCCATGGAGTCGTAATCATCAATAGTTCTGTGCATTGCGGCAAGAGAGGCAGATATCTGCCCTAAGGCACAAGCAAACATATGGTGAGACCCTGGTCAATATGGGAAGTCTTCTACTTGAAAACGCGGAAGGACATACCAAGAAGAGAAGCGGAGTTGTCACCATTTCGCAAACGCTCGAGGTCCGCTTGTAAAGAGTTGGTCTGACGAACGCCAGAGGTATAAAGGGAGTTCATGATTGCTGCAAGATATTGTTACAGCCCAGCTGTGTCGGTCTCTAGATGGGACCAAATTGTTGACGTTGCCTTGTAACAGAGGGTATGTCGAGCTGTGTCACTCTCAAGGAGCTTCGTAGGTTGAGTCTGACCACTCCGAGTGGCCGACTGTGGGATGCAACTGAGATCACGTGGCAGAGGGCTTGGCATTAGCGCAGCTGAGGGCGCGATGATGCGCTTGCCCGTAAGGCTACAGTTGAATAGGGGCCCAGGTAAGCCTATATAGGCCATAGGGATCCTATGGCATTATAATTCAGAGTCAAGCTCCCCGGAACCTGCCCATCCATATTCAATTCCGCCCAGCGGCAATTCACGGCTGCCCATGTCAAGTCAGGCAGCGATCACGAAGCAAGTATTTATGGGATGCATTCGCTACATGCTCAAATGAAATCAGCTCTCAAGACCTCAAGGACTTATGTATGGCATGACATGCCGCGATGCTCACAATGAACGAGAACCGCTCAGATATCGCAGGAGACAGACATTATTCGGCTATTATTCCCGGGCCAGAGTTCGGAATACCTGCGATGTGCAGACGAGGCAGCACCTGGTACTGATAGAGGGTATATCCCTACGGAGTACCCGGCGTTGTTGACATGCTTATTCTCAGGAGAGCTTTCTGCTCTAAAATTGAACAAAAGATCTTGCGTGAAGGAACCTTGTGGAAAAGTGTTACTCGACTTCCACATTGTTAATTTCATCATGAATGAATAAAGCTCGGGGACCGCGACCTTGAGACCATATTGACACGAATGAGCAAACCTGAACCATTCATATGGGCTTGGCTTCGGCAGAAGGCGACCATTGCTTCTCCATGAGAGACCTAGGGGAACCTTCTGCAGAGAATGCGCCTCAAATACTGACGTCGCTCCAGAAGGGAAACATCAAGGTCATCTGGCGCAGCAGATGGAGATGGGTATTCCCAACAGGGAGGTTAACCTCTTTTAAACGCTCGACACAGGAAGCATATGAAGCAAGATATATTCCCCAGTTGGCTATACAACCCAAACATGCCCCCGGTGTTGAAATCACCCGGTTTACCATGCGAGTAAACCGCCTTAGAAAGGGCTCTGGCGCCGACGACTGGGTAAATTTAAAGAGATTAGCCGCTATGGCCTCTCGTCCCTGCGTGAGAGTGGGGTGAATGGGTAGCCTCATGGTCTCCATTGTCACCGTTTGGAAGTTGCTATCCTTTTGCCTCCGCGTTGTGGACCCTTCTTTCGTGACGCCTTCCCACCAGCCAGCTCTGCCTTTTCGGTTCTCCGCGTATGTTGTTTTGACCGCTCATGTTTTCTAGCATTTTTCGTTTCGTAGCGCACCTTCTTTTCCCGTAGTTTTTTCTTGGATGATATCAAGGCAGATTTTCTCTGGGATTTTGATGGTTCGTCCTGTGTCAGAGGGGAGTACTTTTTGAGTGTCGTTGGAACCGATGGGTTACCATGGATGAAGGAATCGGGATCGAAGTCCTCAACGACTGTTACTGTTGCCAGAACTTCTTCATCCTCATATTCTTCACCTTTTTCTGTTCCCGCGTTTTCGTTGCGGATGCCCGTCCAGGCATCGGCGTCATCTGAATGGTTGATAAGCAAGGCCCGAGGACAGCGTTTGCAGATAATCTCACCTGTCAATGCTCCGTAAGCTTTCTCGACCGAGGCAGCATTTTCCAGGGCTTGCTCTCGGAGCATGCGTCGTTGCTATTGCAAGATGAATTGCAACATGCAATGGAGTTGCAGGGTAGCATACCTCCCGCCGTGCCTCTTTACGTTCTTGTTTTTCTCTCTCCACGGCTTTACTCCGAGCAGCCTCTGCCTTTGCGAGTTTTCGCTTATGAAAACCAGTCAGGAACTCTCTTAGATGGGTATCAGGGTATGCTGTGCGCAGACATGGCAAAGACGAACCTACGGGCCTCATCGTCGAACACAATTTCCTTTATCTGCTCGCGTTTCTCCTTCTTCTTCGCGGCGATTGCCTTGTGAGACCGAGTCAAGATATCGATATTATTATGTGGCATAAGAATGTGCAAAGCGCAAGAGAAAATATGTGTCAGCAAACGATCGACGGAAAAGGACATGTCATTTTCGGGGATAAGCCAGATATTGATGTTGTCCGGACGGATGTGGTCGCTTGGCTTTCCCGTCCGAACTGCTTCAAATTCGCCACCAGATTGGCCTAGATCCTGGGCGATTCTGGGACTTAGCGCGGGGTATATAGTCTCAGGAGAACGCTTTGCTGGGGGCTTTTTTTTCTCGTTCTTCTTGGGGACGACAGCGAGCTCCCACCAGAGTCCATCATTCAAGACAGTGTGAAACGTTCAAGTCTGCGGCCTGTATTCCCGCACGCGGACGGTCTCGTTTTTTATTTGCCTCTAATCTATGCCCGCAACCACCGTACACCCACACAGAATTTACTCTCCCCCACCCAGCGATTTCGGTGAGCCCACGCGCACTCTGTATGACAACCCGCCCGCCTTTTCGAATCCACAAGCATCATCGTCGACCATGTCCAGCCAGCTCATTCACCCGAGCCCTTGGCAGGCGCACCAGCTACAGCTTCAAAACTCCAACCCCTACATCGCAACACCGTCGCCTCCACCCCCTATTGCACACAAGGTCTGGATCCTTGACTGCCAATCCTGCGGCACCTTCCTCACCAATCGGGGAATGAAGGTATCTATCCATTCTTTTCTACAGTCCTTGTCTTCCAATGCGATATACTAGGCCGTTTTGCTGTTACGTCCCAACGTGTCGCTATATTCCTCGGATGCTTTGCCCGTAAACTGTTCCGCGTATACCTCCAACCCAGACGCCCTCAGACCGCGGGCTGCATGCCGGCCGTCTGCACCCACCGTTCCCCCCCGCACCTGTGAATGTCTCACACAGACATTGTGCTGCCATGGGTGCGGGAGCGCGGTGGGATATATGATTGTAATACCAGTAAGCCCCTAGCTGCCGCGTAGTTGTATGCGTTCAAATTTTGTATGCAACAGTGTGTGCGATGTACGTCTTCGATCCCTGCCACCAATCGCGCCACGAATGGGCATCGCTTCGTCTTTCATGCTAGCGAGGTTACGGGAACCGAAAGGCATTATATCTCGGAAGAACCAGGTGTGATGCATACTGAGCCCATTAGAGCTCGCCCGCCCTCAGAGCCCCCCGTTCAGCACACATTTATTTATCCATTGCCATATGCCAGTTCAAGGGATCCCCATCAGGATCAAATATTCCCCCAATCTCGGTCATATTCTCCCTCGCTTCGCTCAGATTATCTTCCTACCCCTCCGCTCGAATATGCTCGTCCTTCTTTTGCCTCCAACCCATATCCAATCACGAACACTTCTATGAGCACTAGTCCATTTGCGCCACCCGCACCTCTACCCTTCCCGCAACATACACAACGCGTCCAGTCACCATATACAGCCCCACATCCGTTACCCCCTCGAACCCTGTCTCAGGATTTGCAAAGGTCTATCTCGGGGCCGGCATCGCCTACACATTCACCGATGCCTCCCCGGACCAGCCCTCCACCTCTTATCAGTTTAACCCCAACGCCAAGTTCCACCGCGGAGCATAAGGACCAATCACCCCCTCATACACTTAAGGGTGGCGACTTACTTTTCTGGCATCATCTCGCTAGAAGTGGTGAAATTCCAGGTGTGCTGAACGACGACCGCGCGCGAGGGATCACGCTGCCTGCAGACAGTGGCACCAAATTCATCGGCAAACTGGTCTTCAATCGATGATCCGAGGACTGGTTGAAAATATCGCAGGAAGCATATGCTGACTTTTTCGGGATGGGATTCGTAGCCTTGATGATAATGCAAGTCTGGTGCTGTGACCATGATAAGACGAAATTCTTCTTTTCCCCCACCAACTATACCTTAGTGATATTCTATCCTTCCCAGTCATTCAGACCGCCTCTGGAGAAAGCACCTGCTTTTCACCCCATTCTAGTCACTTGTCAGACCCTTGTTTCATCAATCACACATGCGTAATCAGGATTTAAATGGCTTTGGGGCAGAATTTAGAAGCCTTGTCTGATTGTAGTGTAGCTCTTAATCGCAAAGCTTGCAATTGCGCTGGGAGTGGGTAGCGAGGCAATGTCCGATGTATATTGCATACATCATGATTCTTGGCCTCTTTCATTCGTCCATGTGTGTGCCATCGCGAAATGTATGCAAACCTGAACTGGGGGTGCAAATGGACCCAAGCAGAAAGGGATTCGGTGTTCCGAAAGGCACATTGTCCGAGTCGGAGATATGTGGACGTTGTATCTTACCCCGCCGACCAAACGTTGGCTCCTCGGGCTGTCTGGCACTTGGAACGAGGCAGCATGCGAGCACATTCTCAGGGATACTACAGGGTTTTGGTCACCATCGAGCAGGTTACCAAGTTGAACCAAAGGAGGTAGTGAGCTTCTGACTGATTGCTGAGCACACTACACAGGTTTGTTTTGGGTGGGTCGGACCCGAGTCAGCCAGCTACCAGCGCACACTGCTTTAGAAAAAAAAACTGTTGAGGAGTTGGCTGTCGTAATATCTGTATAAGCAGGGGCATGTTGTACACTGCTACTAGCGCTCAGGAAAAACAATAAATCCTTGTTCAAAGTGGCGGTGTGGGTGCATGACTCCAGGTGGTCGGCAGCTGACATAAGCGGTTGCTTCATAAGGCGACGTGTTTGAAACTGCTCCCTCTCAACTCTCTTCCCCAAACCACTACCATCTCCAAACTCGTCTAATATCTGTAAGTCTGCCACTGATATTGCCTCAGCGGTTCGTCTAACCTTGCCTCCTTTCTTCCGTTTATAGTCAAGTGTGTTCAAACTCGTCATCAATTGTTGCGGCCCCTGAGCTAATTTATCCAATAGCATTATGCAAATCTTCGTGAAGACCCTCACTGGAAAGACCATAACCCTCGAGGTTGAATCCTCTGATACGATTGACAATGTCAAGGCAAAAATCCAGGACAAGGAAGGGTATGTGTCATCGCCTGTCTGACCGCTCGTTATCTGGCTTATCGCATCCCATCAAGGATCCCGCCCGATCAACAGCGCTTGATCTTCGCTGGTAAACAGCTCGAGGACGGTAGGACCCTTTCGGATTATAACATCCAAAAAGAGTCTACCCTCCATCTCGTCCTCCGTCTTCGTGGTGGTATGCAGATCTTCGTCAAGACCCTCACGGGTAAGACGATCACCCTAGAGGTGGAGTCGTCGGACACCATCGACAACGTCAAGGCCAAGATCCAGGACAAGGAGGGCATCCCGCCTGATCAACAACGTCTCATCTTTGCCGGGAAGCAGCTCGAGGACGGGCGAACCCTGTCCGATTACAACATTCAAAAGGAATCCACCCTTCATTTGGGTATGTGGTTTGCCTTTGCTTACCCTACTTGGGCCTAATTTTATTTCAAGTCCTCCGTCTCAGAGGTGGCATGCAAATCTTCGTGAAGACTCTTACCGGCAAGACCATCACATTGGAAGTTGAGTCGTCTGACACCATCGACAACGTAAAGGCCAAGATCCAGGATAAAGAAGGAATTCCCCCTGACCAACAACGTTTGATCTTCGCTGGCAAGCAACTGGAAGACGGTCGCACACTCTCTGATTATAACATTCAGAAGGAGTCGACCCTTCATCTCGTTCTCCGCCTGCGTGGTGGCATGCAGATCTTTGTCAAGACTTTGACTGGCAAGACGATTACCCTCGAGGTGGAATCGTCCGACACCATCGATAATGTCAAGGCCAAGATCCAAGACAAGGAAGGAATTCCACCTGATCAGCAACGCTTGATCTTTGCCGGGAAGCAGCTCGAGGATGGTCGCACTCTTTCTGATTATAATATTCAGAAGGAATCCACGCTCCATCTTGTCCTTCGTCTGCGTGGTGGTATGCAAATATTTGTCAAGACGTTGACTGGCAAGACCATCACGCTCGAGGTGGAGTCGTCAGACACTATTGATAATGTGAAGGCGAAGATTCAGGACAAGGAAGGTATCCCACCCGATCAGCAGCGTCTCATCTTTGCTGGCAAGCAACTCGAAGATGGCCGCACCCTCTCTGACTATAATATTCAGAAGGAGAGCACGCTTCATTTGGTGCTTCGTCTCCGTGGCGGTTGCATCTAAACTTACTTTGGGTGTTTGGAGGGGCTGTAGTGTACAATACGTATATCATCATCATCATCATCACCACCGTCATGTATCATACTCTCTTTTCTTCTTTGATACAATAAGCGAACACAGCAGTTGTTTTGAACACCTGGCAGCTGTTGACATGACGTTTGAAATGCACCGACAGATGCGGCGAAGAGTTATGGCTGTGGCTTACCTAAGCTCTATCCAGACTGTCCAGAAATTTTGCGTGCATCATGTTAGGTCTTCGCTGTGACCAAGTGTTTTAGCGAGAACAACAGCTAACGCCTAACACTTGTCTGCCTTTCTCCATCTTCTCCACCTCCTTTTCTCCATCCTCTGGCTTGAGCTCAATGGCTCCAGCTTCTCCAGCTCATGTCTCACAGGCTGCTGGCATCCTCATATGGCGCCCAACCAAGATCATGAACATGCGCGACTTGTCCAAGGACGATGACTTTCTTAGCCATCTCCTTGTGGAGAAACTTGGCACTGGGACAGTTCCTCTCCTCGTTCACAAGATGGACTCCTCTCGACGGCTCCCCAAGACAGATCCTCTTCAGCTTATGCAAATCGTTCGACGCGTACGTTCATTCGCCACAACTGGCTCTATTTCGTGATTTATATCTGACGCGACTTCTCTTTTCCGAACATTCAACTATAGCTCGTTGTCACAAAAGGGCCCATTCAACACGTCATTAGGCAGGCTGTTGACGAATTGCTCAAGTGTGTGAATATCTCTCAGTAGCGGGATCCCTCGGGTTGTTTCGCTTTGCCTTCTGTCACTAATTACGTCCTTGCATAGACTTCCCCCAATTCGCTACTATCTCAAGACATATACCCAGAAGCAAATCAATGCTTTCGCGACGTGAGCTAGTCCCTCCTATCTCTCATCGTCTCACCTCACGGCCGTTGTCACATTAGACATGCCTCACGTTATCTAGAGCTTTACCACCCCTCAGGATCAATAGAAATTGCGCATACATCACGTTATACACATCGCACAGGCAAATCGGAATTGTGTATTCTGGCTACTCGCCCCCTGCCTACTGGTGCTGTTATCACCGAACTTAAAGGCTCTATGGCCAATTTAACAGAAGAGGAAGATAAAGAGCTCAAGCGGACGGATCTCCGTAACTCTGACATTCGAAGGGACTTCAGTGTCATCCATTCGAAGCAGATGAAGAAAAATCACTTGTTTCTGGGACCGGCCCGATTTGTGAACGTGGGTACCTTTGTGAAGTGCAGATCCAAATATCCCTGAACCGCATGGTAGCACGATTGTGATAACAACTGTGAACTTTTTCGGGAAGGTAAATATATCACCTTCAGGACACTTAGGCCTATCAGTATTGGTGACGAAATTACAGCACATTATGGTGACGGATATTGTATGTTTTCTTTTGCCTTCGATTCACTGCATAACGCGTCTGACCCGCAATCTTCGTTCAGTTGGTCGACGAAATCGACATTGTTTGTGCGAGACATGCGAAAAGAATGGCCGGGGTGGCTATGCTCCTGAACATAGTGACGAGGAACTCGAACCAGATTCAGACTCAAGCTCAGACTCGGATTCCGATTCAGATACGTCTTCCAGCGATGCGGAGAGCGACATGGAAGATAAGCCTAGCCTCAATCTGAACGAGAGAAGAACTCGGCGGGGCGTTTATGCTGTCATCACGAAGGATGATGAAAGTGATGAGAGTGAGGACGAGGAGGATAACAAGGTTCCTCTAGCCGATGCAAAAGACATTCCTGCTGATGGGGAGATTGAGATGACAACTGAGGTTGACACAGCTTCCGAATTGACATCGCTCACTCCTTCTGTTCCCCCTCCAGACCTCCAGAATCTCATAGCAGAAAGCCGCAACCTCTCAACCCCAGTTCGTGAAGCGGGGCCATCGTCACGTTCGTCGTCATCCTTGACATCCCTTTCCTCTTGTGGGGACATGGCCACGACACCGAGTGCACCATTTCGGTCTATCATTTCTACTCGCCGTCAAAAAGCGTTCCAAGCAACTTCAGCCGGTGTACATTCTGCCTCTCCTTCGCAATCGGTATCGGCAACTACCGAGACCCCAACAACTCCTAGCAAGCGCATAACGCGCTCAGTCTCAACCCTACTGCTATCTGGGAAGAAAAGTAGCGGCAAGGGCAAGGAGAAAGCCATGTCATCAACGCCTGACCCAACATTTAGTCCCCTGAAGAAGGGGGATTCACAGGATGAGGTTAAAGTGAAAAAGGAAGAGGTCGAGGCAAGAGTTTTGCGAGTTCGGCCTTCCGTTTCAGGGAGTCTCGTCGAAGCTGTGAAAGAGGTTACCGCTCAACCTGACGTTCCACGAGGAGCAGACGGCAAGCCTCTTCCAATTTGTGTCACCTGCAAGAACGTTCTACCCGTCATCTCGGTGGATTGTCAAATTGTTTGGGGAATTGTGGAGACCTCGAAGAAGAAGAAATCGAAACAGGAATGCCCTCGGTAACGTGTTGAGTTTTATGTGGCCCTTGCTTTTGGCTGATTCCCTTTCAGGTGCATACGTCACTTCGCAATCTATGGTCAAGGATGGCCCCGTCGCGTCGTTCTTAATGCCGGCAGCGGGTTCCTGCCTACACCGCGCGAGGATACAATCCCATTGGAGAACTCGAATAGCCGGAAAGTCACCCAAAAGGCCCTTCATGTTCTTGACCGCAAGTTGGCCGCAGCAGCTTCAGCTTCAGTCTCGGTATCGTCCCAAAAGAAGCGCGTACAAGACGAAAAAGTGGTTAAGGATAACCGCCCTTTGAAGCGACGAAAGACTGAACCGATTCCTAATCCTGTGCCTGTAACCCATCCCGAAACCCCTGTCAAGATTAAAGGTCCAGGTGATGGCCCCAAGGGTACTCTAGACTCGTCATCGCCTGCAAAACGGAAGCGAGGAAGACCCCGTTTGTCGTCCCCGCGTCCTAAAGTTAAGCCAATTGTTCCCGTGAAGACTGAAGACGGCGCGGCATCGTTAAAGCCTGTCCATCTGCAGCCACGCAATACTAATGGGCGGTTTGGGAAGAAGGACAAAGGCTTGAAGAAGGAAAAGGCAAAGCAGAAGAAAGCAGCTGCGGGTGGCGGTGGGGAGTTGACAGCACGTGAAGAACGTGCTAAAGCCAAATTGGATCGTAGCCTCGAGGGAGAGGCACCCCTTCAACCTAGCAGAACATCTCCTCGTAACAAGAAGCGTGACCACGATGCTGCTGCTGATGGTGCGGAGGACGAGTCGCCAAGGAAGAAAGTGCTCCGAGATGACGACGGCGAAGGAACGCTGTTGCACAGGGTTCTGCCTCGTCCCGCCTCTGGCTTCAGAGGTGGACGACTTGTTTCGAATCCAAATCCACTACGTTTCGCTCTCCATGCATGGGCCGGGCCTGTGGTGCTTGACGAGTCGTCATCTGAAGATGAGAAAGGCCCCGTGACCCCGGAGGATGAGCAGTCGCCTCCTGCCACAGACATCGCCACACCAGAGGCGACTGAAGCTCCGCTCTTCCTCGCCGTACCAACCCTACCTCGTGGCCCCCTGACGTTCAAACCTTCTCCATTTACTTTTGCCAAACGGCGCTGGGTGTCTGTCGCTGCCTCATCCACTGTTGCTATCGATGACCATGACGAGGACAACATCGACGTCGATGAGCCTGAGCCGGCCAACGACAAACCTCAAGTGCCTTCTACCATAGATAGGCCGTTCCAGTGGTCGAAGACCAACGACGCATATCTTTCCGATGCAGAGGTAGGGTAGCGTTTCCCAGTTTCTGTATTGTACTCACGTAGTAGGGTCATCAGGTTTCTGAATTATCTGCCAATGGCCATCTCAGTCCTCTATCGGATGGGTATCCTTCTGAATTATCATCGGATGATGAGCCTACCATTGCCGGACTCAATACTCGTTTCCCTATCATTCCTTCGGAATCTGTTCAATTGCACCCTGCGTCCAACTTCATTGCCCTCCCTACCTCTCCCCCTAACTTAATCAACGCCGGATGGGACTCTGATATCTCTGACGTGTGATAACATGCTATCACTATCACTATTGTTAATTGGTTTTTGCAGTATTATCCTTGCAAGTTTTTTGTCATCCTTTGTATTATTGTTCACCCTGTTTTTTAGGTTCCTTTTGGTTGACTTGTCATTATTTATCATGGTCCTCATGCACGTTATAAAATTACCCAAAAGAATGTAATGTCAAAATAAGCTAAAAAAAAACATCTTGTGCTTCATCTCGTTGGATAAATGGCCGTTTGCCACCCAGCATTTTCGAGAAATTCAATATAGTGTATCAAGAAGTCTACAAGCTCTCCCTCTACACCTTGATCAACTAGGTTTGACCATCAGGCTTCAAGGAACTCCGCCCGGCTCGTAGAATCTCATCAGTCGACAGTAGATTGACAGCAATGACTGAGCTGTAATTAGTTCTTAGTATTGGACAGAAAACGGAAAGGGAAAGATATATACCAGGAATGGATCATTTGACGCTTGACCCGGTAATTGTCCCATATACCCTCAACTGTAGGATCGAAAGGTTCCCCGGATTGGAGGTCTATCCCAACAACATTGCCCTCTGCTTGCTCGTCCTATTTCGTGAGCGTTTAGTATGATAGGGACGTATGAATATTCTGATTGGCAGACCTGCAGAGCGACCACGACGTCTTGCACATCGTATCCCCCATTTTGTGCCAGGGTTTTCGGGATCACAAGCAGGGCGTCGGCAAAGGCTTGTACGCCCATTTTGACCCGACCCTTCGCACTCTTCTTCACAGGGCCACTCAAATGTGCTGAACATGCGACCTCGAATGCTCCTGCCCCTGGGATCAAAGCACCATCTTCGATTGCATTTTTGACGGCCCGTAGACCATCACGAAGAGCATCTTGAATTTGTTGTGTGGTGTGCGCATTTGGCCCTTTTATCAACAAGGTCACCGACTTGGGGTCCTTGACATCCTCGATGAATGTGTACTTTTCTTCCCCAAGCGTGTGTTCATAGACAAGGCCAGCCCAACCAAGAATGGACGGAGTCAGGTCATCGATGGAATTTTGTGCGATGCCACCACAAACAAGTTGCATTCTAGCTCTAGTCAGTGCGATGAACCTCCGAAATGATTCAGAAAACACAGACCGCTCCATATTCCGTCGTTTGGCTCTCCTGAGAGCGAAGATCCCATTCTTAGCCAAGATATCAAGGCTCATAGGATCAATTCCTTTCTGATTGATCACTACGAAATTCTTCCTCTTCTCCTTGGAATCCACGGCCTGGTCGCAAACGAGATTTTTTAAGTCGACGATTTTCTTGACTTTGGCATCGACGAATCTTCGTTCGGACTCGACCAGCTTCTCACGTTGCTCCGCAGACGAATAAAAGAATCCCGAATTGACTTCGCTATCAGAATGTTTCAATCAACTAGACCTGCGATATCGATATAACATACGTTTTCTCGTACTCCAGGCTAACGTTCAACGTCAGGATGTAGGCATTCTCCACGCGTTTCGGCATGTCTGGATGACGGGCACCATGGTCAAGAACAAGGCCTCGAATGAGTTGGGTCTCAGATGCGGTGCGATGTTGCATTTTCATGATTTCAACCATGTGGAGATCAATCGGTTCTCGCCACTGATCTTCAGTATCTAAATGAAGGTTCAATGAAGGTTGCAAAATAGATCTGAGAAATAGCCACACCAGCTGAAGGAGCTGGAGGCCGAATGGCCTGCACGGCATCTACCACATCAGCGGCCAGTTTCTTGGCTAGAGTAGCATTCAATTTCGTAGCAAGTGAAGTATGTGCCGTATCAATTAGAGTCTGGCGATCAAGTTTTGAAGGCTGCTTGAAGGTATCCAAAAACTGGTATAGTTTTTAGAAGACGGTGTTATCATCAATTTTAAGTTCACGATTAAACGCACCTTGAGCGACTCTTTCTTCGCAAGATCGAATCCTTCCGCGATCACGGTTGGATGCACACCCTCTGAAATAAAGCGATCGGCTTGCTTCAACAGCTCTCCAACCAACAAGACAACCGATGTTGTTCCGTCACCGACTTGGTCATCTTGTGCGACAGCTGTCCTTGCGATCATGGCCGCAGTCGGATTTTGTATTTGCATCTCTGATAACAGAACTTTTCCATCCTTCGTCATTTTTATTTGGCCTGCCCCATCCACGAGCATTTTGAGGGTCCCTCGCGGCCCTAAAGATTATGTTAGGATGTGCAAGCACTCTAGGAACTGCAATAAACTGGCCTAGGTTTCCTTTCACCACATTGGCGAGTCCCATCGCGCCAGTCGTATTCACCTAAATCGCGTCAGCAAATATGTTGAGAGGGAAGATATAGAGATCACCTGCAGAGCTGCAGCTCTCCGCACACTCTCGGCTTTTGGATTGATTAATTCAATGCTCGAAGACATTGTTTTAGAGTTATGTAGAGAACGCGTCTTGCCCACTCATTAACGCATGACCGTCTTCAGTCGCCGCTTAAATTTTAAGTAATTATAAATTAATACATTATATCCAGCCTGAATCGTCATGGGTCCTGCCCAGGATGGTCTACATTCCAAGCCGCATCCACTTTCTGTAGAAGACGGAGTAGTTTTTTTGGCAGGTTTTCTCCGTATCCTGGCCTAGTAGGGTCATTAGACAATTTGATGACCTCAGGGTGCTTGAGGCGCATTCCCTCCTGCCCGTAAAGGTCCAGAAGGCGAAGCGTTGTCATATAACTAGTAGGAATATCTGGTGGATCCCCATCTTGACCTGGGCTGAGTGCAGAAATGATATGCCTCTGGAATGGTTAATCAGCTCATCTCACATATTAGTGGAATGGGAAAAATGGCTAACTTCCTCAATGGCTTCAGGCCGCGACTTGAAGGGAGAAACACCCCCATACTCATCTACCATACGTTGCACAAACTTATAACGTTTGATGACGTCTGGTAGACGATTCGAAGCTTTTGCCTTGAAGAAATCCACCCACTCGCTGTCCTTCTGAACAAGCGCATCGGCTGCTTTGGTTAGACGTTCATCCACATTGTCAGGCTCATCGTCAGATGCTGGTGATTCGTATCCCCGACGGCTAACGAAGCGCGGAGGCGTAGAGCTCCTGGACGAAGATCGTGAACGGGCAGCGGGAGACAACACTGCCGATGGTGATGTCCGTCGAGGAGCACCCGAACGGCGAGAAGAATTTCTTGGCGCTGGGTTCTCCTTCAAGTCGTACTCTCCCAAAGTAGGTGATATAGCACGCCCATTTCTTGCTCGATCGGGTATTCGCTTGGGGGCACCAGCAGAGATCGAGCGCTGACGGGGATCGCGAGATGAAGATGCACAGTCATCCGATGGGGGGCTGAATTGTTGTCGCATCATTGGCGGGGGTAGAGGAAGTTGACCAACAGGCAGTAGCTAATCTACATCAGTTTTTTTAAAGGTATTTTCCGCACTGAAGACATACCGTTTCAACAAGGATTTCTACCGACATATCTTGCTTGATACGTATGTTCCCAGGTCCAAATGAATCTACATTGCTTTCTGACACGCGAAGAAAAAATTGCCGATAGTCTCCCCGCATGGTGTACACCTTAGCAGGCCCTGACAAACGATAAAGCTTCCTTTCAATAAGCAAATAAGAATCGACTCCAATCACCATCAATCCTAGAGGGACCTTGTTGTAGTTGTTCAGACTGCCATTATGTCGTCAATAAGTGAGCAAAGTACCCTGTGGTTTCATCACTCACCAAATCCTGGGTGCTTCCCCAGAACCCCCCTTCTTCTGGGTCACCCGTTGGCCTAAGGTTCAACTTGACCTCTGCGAGTTGAGCGTCCATCATGCCACTTCGCGTATCACTTATTAAAAGGGTCACCAAACGCGCAGGTGCATCAGAGCCTGACAATATTATGTTAAACACAAAAAAGCTTAACATCGTAATACGTACGAGTACTGTCTGATTTTTTATGCGTTTTGGTAGCTCCTTGGCGGTCCCGATCTTTACCTTTGTGCGTATCACCTTTTCGCGTGCCACTCTTTTCGTAATCTTGACGATAGTACGGCGACGATCCATGGGAAGAGCTTGTGCTTCGTCGAGACTCTAGACTACGTTGGCCAGCTGAGGGGGATGGACTTGGCAAGGATGCGGGATTTACAGTTGTTGTCGTAGTTGGTGGGTGCTCGATGCTGAAGCTAATATCACTGAGCACCTGTGAATGATTTGTAAAACTTGTAAGGTTTTGTGATTCAATTGTCCCGAGTGATAATGGCGACATGGGAAAATGACCAGGCCCCATAAGTGGGGAGAAGGGGGGAGGTTGTAAAGTTATTGATGGGTTAAAGGTGGGAACCATAGAAACCGAAGGCACACTCGGGATACTAACTGGCATACTGGGCAGAGATGTAGATTGTGTATCTCGCAGCTGTGGGGGAAGAGTCCTTTGGCCCTGGTTTGCTATGGAGACCTGAGCTGGAGCACTGTCAAGTCGAAACCTCCCAGTCTGTGAGGTGAAATTATTCGAGTGCTTGGCTTTCTTTGAAGGCTTTTTTGAACTCTTAGTAGTAGCTTTTTCCTTCGGGGTGGGTACTGCTTGACCTGGTAAGAACACAGGACCCGTTGAATGAGTAGGGGGCAGAGTAGCTTCATAGGTATTGACATTCGCATTCAACGATGTTTGTGTCGGGCGGAATGCAACAGCTTGGCGAATAATTGGCCGTTCAGCAGGTGGGGGGGTATCATCATGTGCAGTCACTTTTCTTAACGCAGAGTTTTCGGCACCAGAACTGTCATCGTCCGAGTCAGAATTGAATGGCCTTTTCCTCGGCTAGTGTGATGGGAATTCAGATAACCACGCTCGAATAGAGATTGAAGGGATTTACGCGTCTGGGTGATGATTCACGACTACTACTGTGCGCGTTCAACGTTGTAAACTTGACCACTAGCGCGGAAATTCCAAGTCAATGGAACTCACGATGAATCGTTATGTCTCCCATGTCCAATCTCGCCATCAAACCTCTCCAATCGTGCCATAGAAGGGCCTCAAACCGCGATTAGTGAACGTGGGTTACCTGTGTTCGTGGAGTTTGGCACATCCAATTCATGAGGAACTTACAAACAGCATAACAATTGCAATGTTGCGGCATTGGAAATGTGACAGTTCGTGACATGCCTGTTCACGCGCTCATCACACTGCACAAGGTTCAGTATTGACTGGATATTCTCGGGTACTGGTATACATGTAATTTCCATCTGCAACAACTTCTCCAGTGATACCATATAACAGCTAGGCATAGACGGTCTGCGCGTTTTGGTAAAACACAGATTTAACCGTCTCAAGTTCAACACCTAATTCTGCCAGAGATTCGCGAGCTATATCATACCAATCGCTTGCCTTGGACGCGCTATGAGATGCGGGAGAAGGTGAAGATCCAAATATGATGCGCTCATATCCGAATGCTTCCAAGACTGGGCCCACTTCTCAAGTCCATCAGCTTGCGCTCCTTGGTAAGAAAGAACAGAAACCCACAATACATCTTAATCCTGCGTTTCCACTCTGTTTGCTGCTTCTTGCCAGAGTCCTCGGTCGTACTTCCTGGTAATGGAGTCCGCGGTGTTGGGGCGTTCCAGGAGGGAGGAAGGAATTTGATGGAAATAGTAGGGACAAAGGATAACGCCGCGATCCGGGACTGGAATGCTGCATAGGTAGGGTGATTCATTAGCTTGACAATAGGCAAATCGAGGTCGTGCGGTGGGGGAAGTATGTTTGCTAAAAGGAGATAAATTATGGCTCCTTGGGCGTCAATTCAGAAACGGAGACTGACACAGGATGATAGGTGGGACAAGGCTCAATTCAGCGGTGGCCTTCAGGAGCAAATCTTCAAATCCCTCCAGTGCCGCGTCTGAGAGTGTGACTTGAACGTCGATGTCCACAGGTCGACCTTGTTTCAACACCCATTGGAGTCCTGTTACCGCTTCCGGAGTCGTTCTGCTGAATACTGTAGCGAAAGACACAGACACTGAAGTTGTAGATATGATCCCTTCAATGGCAGATCTATCCGGATTCTCGAGATCAAATGGCACCACAACAGACATAATTTTATCTGATCTATTCAGCCATGAATTTAATTTCATTACAATGGGTGGATACAATACCACTCACTCTTTAGTTATCTGTGGCAATTTCTGGACATCTTCAGTTGACAGAACTAAAACAACTCTCGTAGTCTCGCTACCCAGAGCTTGGCCTGATTCCTGCCTCCACTGACCCAACGAGAAATCGCCATCCTTGGGAACAACGTTTGCATCGATTATAGCATCTGGATGTGCAGCGCTTGGGCTAAGCGGTAGAGGAAACGTCTCCGAAGTCCCAGTATTCGGCGCACTGAAAGCCGAGAGGGGAAGCTTAGGCAGATTCTTGGGCCTTCGCCCCGACTTTGGTCCTTGGGGCGGTTGAGGTAAGCTGGTAGAACTCATTTCGAGAGTGATAGATGGTAAGTTTTCAACAAGGGGGACAATAGAGCAACCAATGCTTTTATACAAGGGAGATGGATTGATTGACAACTGATTGCCATTGTGGATAACAAAGGTAGGGTTGTTTGTATAACAGAATCAAAATCGTAGCTACTCAATACTTCAAGTTATGTTATATTGGAAACAATAAACACTACTACGGTTACCAACTGACACCTCGACGACCGCATCTTCCCTATCTATTTTGTCGACTGCATTTGACTTCAGGGCGTAGGTGGTCGTGACGGCGCTGAATCAGAGGCAGCATCAGCGATACCTGGATAATATATCGACTGCGCCCAGCGCCTGGTCCTTCCAGTCTGCCAAATCAAACTTCAGCAAGTGCCCAACAAACTGCAGCAGAAAACTCACCCCAGCAATTTCATCCTCGGCGAGGAAATTATCAAAAGCTTCCAAAGCACTTTTCCGCTCTTCCATACGCCCCTGCTCCATTCCTTCTCGTACACCCTCCTTTCTGCCAGTTTTTCGCCCTTCCTTGTACCCATGGTGCTGGCCCTCCTCATATCCTTCTTGGTACCCCGCATTCCACCCCTCGTCTTGACCATTCTTGTAGCATATATCCATGGTCAACCGCCTGCTCTCCTGCCGCCCATGTTCTTGTGCCTCGTACTCTTGCAAAGCCAGTTGATATTTCCGACTTGAGCTCTTCATTTTTTCGATGGACATCTCCGATTGCTGGTTCTGCGATCGCAATTGTTCGATTTCGTCCTGCGCTCGCCTCAGATCTCGCCCGACTGCATCCAATTTCATTTGCTGCCCCCGAATCTCGCCTTCCTTGCGTGCTATTATACCTTCGAGATCATGCTTTTCGTTCTCGGAAACTGTGACTCTCTCCGACAGTTCTGTGATACACCGTTCAGCAGCACTGGCCTGCGCTGTGGCTTCTTCCGCGCGTTGCATCTCATACTCGAGGCGATCCCCTGTGTTGTCCAAGAGCTGTTTGAGATACCCCACCTGGCGCTCCTGCTCTGCGAGCGCCAAGACCAGCACCGTCGAAGAGCGATGCTCACGGTGGGGAGACTGCGACGTCCGACGCGGGCCTTTTTTGTGCTTGGATTTGGGAGTATGTTGCAGGATTGGGTCATCGAGTAAGCGCCTCAGTGGCGACGGCGAGTGTGTGGCCTGTCGGATGCTTGCTACGATGTTGAACCTTTAAATAACACGTCGTGAATGGTACATATGAGACGATTCCCTTGGCTTACTCCTCATTGTAAACAGGGTCTGCTGTTTCCAGGTGCTGGTACGGGGCTGTTTGCTCAACTGGCATAATACGACCAATGTAATGGGAGTTTGTGTTGCCAGTACTGTCGGTAAAAGGGCATTTTCTAACCGTTGCTGCGCGTACAAGTAGGAACGAGTACCCTACACGTTGCTATCGTGCTGTAGACCGTGAGAATTGCGTAGGGTGGCGACTTGATATGTGGCAACAACCTTGTTTGTTCATACTGATCCCGGTATATGTTCCCCAGAACTGCCGCACAGGAACCATTGCTTCGCACGCACTACGCACGAGGAAACGGCCCACACTGCTCGATTAACGCCCTTCGCAACTGCCCTCTACTTTGGAACAGTCTTCCCGAGTTCTCAACTCACATTCGGTCTTTGTTTCGCCCCCCCCCCCCCCTTGATCACATCAAAAGCAATGCCATTCTTTGGCGTCACTTTATTGTTGCTCGCTAACGACCTTCCCTCAGTCCCGTATACCAATCAGTTCCCGCGTGAACCCAAACCCGTTGTTAGACAACTTCTTCGGACTGCACCATGTCATGAGACCCAGGCGCATGCTACTATGCTCTTAAAGTACGCGTCTGATCCTGGGACTCATGTGCTACACTTTTCAAGAGCTCGAGCCATCGTGGATCCCCCCGACTCGTGATCTATCCCTTGCTTCTTTTTTTTTATCTACGCGCTGCGGTTCTCTCGCCGTTCGTACAAAGTCGCAGCATCAGCTTCGACTCCGATATCCCTGCTCTGTTCCTTCCGTATGTCGATGCTCATGATTCTCGGTCTTGCATAAAATGACTCACTCTGGGTGTGGGTTAAGCACGCCCAATCCTTTCTTTCCCTGGATTTCGCGGCATATATAAACTTTGGATCCATAAAAGATGCACTCTCGGACGTGGTTCGCGTTCTCGTTGCTTGCGCTGGCCTCTGCGGCGCCCACGACACTGCAAGAGCGTTCGGTGACCCCACTCTCAACGGCGGATCTTGCCAGTCTTGCGCCGTTCACCCAATTCGCTCGAGCGGCATACTGCCCGACTTCGAAGTTATCAGGATGGAACTGCGGCCGTACTTTAATTCTTCTGTCAGGCTTGACCTCAAAGCTGATCGAATGCTTTAGAGGCTTGTCAGGCGTTGCCCGGCTTCCAGCCTACACTAGTAGGAGGAGATGGCAATATTGTGCAAATTTGTCAGTGCGCTGCACATGCATGATGCTTTCAGACATTTGACACAAACACAGTCTTTGTAGGATTCTGGCCAGCTCAGAATACCGTTGTTGTCGCACACGAAGGCACAGACCCTACTCAGCTGTAATAAGTACCGAGCTGCATTTACAATATCTCACTGATCCACTTGCCTATCTAGGGTATCTGACTTGACAGATATCAATATCCTCATGGATAACTTGGACCCTAAACTTTTCCCTGGGGTACCCTCCACGGTGGAAGTTCATGACGGGTTCCGGAACGAGCATGCGTTAACGGCCTCGACTATCCTCGCCGAGGTCAAGCGACTGATGTCGGCCAAGGGCACCAATAAAGTGACAGTTGTGAGTAAAAACTTTGTGATGTTCCAAATATTATTATTGTTAAAATCGCGCCTCAGATTGGGCACTCGCTTGGGGGCGCGCTTGCAGAGTTGGACGCATTGTTCTTTACATTGAATTTGCCACCGACTACCTCTGTCCAAGCAGTGACATACGGCACTCCCCGGGTTGGGAACCCTGCATTCGCACAATTCTTCGATCAAAAGGTGATTAGAAGTGGCAGATGGAGATTGTATAAACGCTCATTGTATTGATTAATCCAAGGTTCCAAATTTCCGCCGGATCAACAACGAACTAGGTGCGCATAAGCCACAGATGAGTTGGCGGAGTCGCCCTTTTTCTGACTTATGTTCCAGATATTGTGCCCATCGTGCCCGGGCGTTTCTTGGGATTTGCTCACCCGCACGGCGAGGTTCACATTATTTCGCCTGGGAATGCTGTCTCCTGTCCAGGCAAGTCGAATACCCGTTCCCAGCCTTATGGTACACCTTGAGATAAACGAAATAATTAGGAGACGACGATGCGGTTGATCCACAATGCCAGATCGCGTCGGTTCCTAATATCTTTGAAGGTAATATCCTCAACCATGTGAGCACATTTTCTCCTGTTATATCCCCTATCCTTACGAAGTTGTTCCAGCTCGGACCATACGAGGGGATAAGCATTGGTACCATTTTCTGCACGTAGGAGCCATAATAGCTGGTGGCTGCCTACTTAGGCGCATGCTTTGTGTCATAGTCCAATCCCTGTGTAAGTGGTGTGCATATATCATTAGGGTTGTCGAAAATGAAATTTTATACGACATAAATGGGGCTTCCCCTTTGATCAAAATTACGATCGTAATAGGAGAGCTGAGATGTATTTTTCTTTCCCCTGTGATCGCAGGCCTCGCAATGGTTTATGGGACTATGGCAGAGGAGAATCCGAACAAATCCGTTAAGGGGCCAAGTAAATAACCCTTTTCCAATGCACCCTATCGTGAATATGCCAGAGGAGGTTTTGTATCGGTAAGCATGCGCTGAGACTAGCCCTCCCATTCTCGAGAAAGGAGGGGCCATTTGAGGTATAAAAGCGTCCAGCGGTTGCGTTGAATTGAGTAGTATTCAGTACTATTCCAATCAACGCACACTTCACTTCGCCGTTCTTATCTTATTATCAGAATGAAGTTCTCCATTGCTCTTATCACTTCGCTCCTCACGGTCGTCTCCACCGTGACTGCTGGCGCCATCGACATGGATATCGAATCCAGACAGAACAATGTTCGTGCCCTTTACCTTGATTGACCATTCGTACCGTACCGTTCGATTGACTAACGCACGTCTGTAGGGGGGCCCCCCTCCGAACTGTGGTAACCCGAAGTCGTTGGTTCCATTATTACGTGCCTACAATGCCAAGATCACGGACCACTTCTACACCATCAGCAACAAGGAGCTCTCCAACTCCTTGAAGCTTGGATACAAGTCCGAGGGCATCTCGGGCTGGGTTTACCCCAACAAGGAGCGGGCGACTGTCCCCGTATACCGCCTGTACAACAACAAAGTCGCCGACCACTTTTATACTTTGTCGGCCACCGAGCGCAATATGGCGCAGAAGCAGGGGTACAAGTCGGAGGGCACAGCTGCATTCGTGTACCCCGATGGAAAATGCGGAGGGTTGCCTTTCTACCGCTTGTACAGCGCCAACGCGACGGATCATTTCTACACCATGTCGGCTACTGAGAGGGATCAGGCTATCAAGGATGGTTACAAGTTGGAAGGCAATCTCGGTTTCATCTTCCCCTTCTAGTGGTCGTGATTAGACTTGTTTTTGTATACTGTTTTGCGAATTTGTGAATTATTATTTGGTTTATATGTTTAAACCTTGACCAGTCCGGAAATCCCCGATCTGCTAATGTTCAAACTACCAAGTAGGCGTTTTGCGAGTAACTACTTCCCTTATCCTTCCAATGCCCGTCCATCCGCCTACCAAATATTTCATCTCTCGCCTGGCGCAACCCAGACAGAGATAAAGCAGAGATGTATGCATTCGCTCACGATTCTGGTAGTCTCATAGTTAAGCACCATATATACAGACTACGACCTTGTCCGCGCGCACCATCCAGACTCGCAGCACTGCAGGGATTTGCCCCCTGCCGAGCGCCATCTGCGCTTCCAGTCGATATCCGCAGCCTACGACGTACTCCGTGGGTACTCACCATCGTCGGCCTCCGGTGCGACATGCGATCCCTATCTCCACGAACTCGCAAGGAGGCGACGGGCCTATCACTCTGCTGAGTATCTCAGACAACGCGCAGAATCCCGGCGGCGGGATCAGGCACAGGCTGCAGGGCATACTCTCAGTGCCAATGATCTGAGGAAAGAGCGGCTTTTGTTGGTATTTGGGGTTCTGGTCTGTGCTCTCTTGCTTCCTCTTTCTTTATTGACAGTGAAGATCCATATAGGCGGTGATATTGGGTTTATATCCAAGCGTGTTTTTACTGCCTTTGCGCCTTGATCGGGCACACAACGCTGCCGCACTCAGCCTGACTGAAGCCCGTAACGACGCCAAAGAGATCGGCCAGGAGCGTTTGCTGGAAACGAGGAAGCGCGTGAAGGGAATAAAGCAAGACGAACAGAATTGGGACGGGATCAAGTTAAAGTCGCGCGAGCGTCCAGATGCCAGGCCCCCTGAAAGCCGGAGAAAAAGTTGATTAAAGTGCTGCAAATAGACTATTTATAAATATTATGTTTATGCTAGCAAGTTGTAATGGGTTTGTGGATTAATAGAAGCTTGGGGATTAGGTCAATCTGGTGAGTTTCATCCAACGACAATCAGCTGGATGCATGTTTTTAAGATTTTTCACCGATAAGTATCGCCTCCATCTCGTCTTCGTCGGGGGGGCTTTCCTCGTCAGGCTCAGTCTGATATGCAGCCCACACGCTTTCCCCTTCTGGTCCATCAACAACAAGGTCCAAAAGTTCTCTTGCGATTTCTGCACACCCATCAGTTATCTATCGCACGGGCAAAGCGAAACTCAACGCGCTGATCCTCACCTGACATCGATTCCAAGTCAAGCCGACTTTGGGAATCCAGCCATTCCGGCACGTCTGCGTAGCTGAGCCTGCCAAAGGTCACAATAAACATGTGCGTCAGCCCGTTGAAAGGGCGGTGAGGCGCGTGGTGGAGCTTATGCCGCAGATTGAGAACGGGCTCTGTCCCCACTACGAGGTGATGCAGCAGGAAAAGGGTCCGATGAATTGTCTGGACCAACCTAAGTTTTGTGGAGTTGAAGCACAATCGGTCATGAGTTGAAGTTGGAAATAGAGTACCTGACCGCAGAACCTGGTGATAGTTGTCCGTCATCTTCCCATAAAGGAGATGTGAGTTGAGTTAGGAACATAACCAGTGATGGAATTATCGGATATGTTTCAACCAAGGCCAGATGCGCGTCGGGATGCGACAGTGACAGGGTAGCTAGGAAGGCAAGAGCATTGAGCTTGAAGGATTCAAACTTTATTGAAGAGAAGATGAGAGTTGGTTTGGAGATATAGAATTTAGTACTCGCACCTCGCCGTCATCCCGGCTGACGTCAATTATGTAGGAACATAGCTTTTCAACCAATGTAAGTTGTGCGAATTTATTCGCATCATTAGATGTTGCCGGTGAACCTGGAGCAGTAATATATGGGAGGAAAATGTCACCACCTTCATGAATCAGTATCATGACTTTGTTGGAGATGTATACTCACAAGATGACAAGAGCACGAGAAAACGAGAGGTTTGCGCTAGTACCCCAGATGGCTGTGCCGCGTCCAGGAGAATCCCAAATACATCTTGGTGTGCTAAAATTTGCGCCAAACTAGACGGTATCAAGCAACTGCAAGGAAGGTGGCAAGAAACGCACCGCTTCATCGAATCTTCGCTTCCATTGAAACACATATTTTCGAGTAAGAACAGAGTATCATGAGCCATAGCAGCTTGATTTTCGCATGCTTTCCCGATATCCAAATGTTGTTGAACCAGCGAAGCGATTGTGGTGACAAAAAGGGACCCTGGATCAGCGTCACTGCATGGGTGCACCAGGAGCGATTGCCCGAAGTCAGGCAGTGTGTATGTGAGGACTGCCAAGAGATCCAGAAGGGCGGCCAATGCTAAGAACTTAGTAAACATTTCAGCCGCGCGAATAAATAATCATCCCTCCGTCTTACACTTTTGTTAGCACTGAGAATAGAGACCAAGCCCAGAAACGATTTAGAGGCAGGTTCAAGGATACTCGGGTATTCATGGACTTTGGTCGGAGTGGCAATGGTCTCCATGATTCTTGAACATGCATTGGGATACTCCGTGCTGGTCAATTGCAGCCCCAAGAGTAATTGAAAAGTTCGGGAATTGCTTGGTGGGGCAGTGTGTGTAAGAATGATTCGAGTCATCTGCAACAGGTCCAGTGATTTTGTAATATAGCCTGAACAGTAGGGAATGTACCTCGGAAGCCCAGTTGATCGGCTCGATAGGATCTAGTTCCTCAGCTTGCAACGCTTCATCAGCCTCTGCCATTATAATGTCTATGTCTGCGTCTGTGTCTATAGCTAAATCCTGCCCTTGTGCAGGTGATGAAAACAATTTTGTTTGGTCTTGTGAGAGCTCGTTATTGGGGAACCATCGAGGTAACGTAGGGCTACTTGGAGGATGGTCGGCAAGAGGAGGTTGTGATATAAGAGTATCATGGCCTTTTGGTTGTACGTTCCTACTTTTCTTGGACTGGCTAAGCGGGCGTACAGGTGGAAGATCAGCGAAAGCATTCTGAAAGCCTGGCAGGGCAGTCAGCTTTCGCATTTTCTCTGGTGAGTCGCGGATCTGTTTGTGTGGCGACCCTTTGCTCGGCGACCCTATACTTGATTGGGCCCGCCGAGAGGGTCGAACGGGAGTTTCGGTCGGTAAATCATGAGTACCTCCACCCCATCTGCGCATCTGTGATGACATAGGCATTGGTGTGGATGGCGGCTCCCGAAGTGCTCTTTTTGATCGAACGGAGAGCGGCGGCTTGCGATGGGAAAGCTCCAGTTCATGTTGCTGTTATGGGAAATGACCAATGAGATGGGGAGGCCCAAGTTAGTAGAAAAAGCAGGCTCTTACTTTGAATGTGAACTGAGTTTTAAGCCTCTCCATCTCTTCTTTTATATCCTTTTGCATCTGGGTTTGTCTAGCATCAGATTCATCTTTCGCAATTTTCAGGCGTTTAATTTCCTCCAAATGTTTCTGTGAAGCCTAACAACTGAAACGGTTATTTCTCGGTAAGGGATTGCTTAATGCAGTACTTCACTTTTTCGATGTTTTTCCTCAGGACACTCACTTCCCCCTCTTTGGATAATTTTGCATCTGTGGCCTCTTTGAGTGCGGTCTGGATACTTTGGTTTTCTTTACGGAGCTAGTGGTCGAGGGATGTTCGTGAATGAAGAGTCAAATTTTCCATGTCAAACAGACCTCTTCCAAAGCACGTCGCAACTCTGTCATCTGATCGTCCATATGAGACTGATCCCTCTCTATCAGAGGGTTTCTATTGGTTCTGGGCCCATTCTGGATATGCAAAGCATCTCTGGTACCAGATGAACGGTTCAAGGGGAGATTCGTTCGGGGGACGTTAATAGGTTGGATATTTGGAGGATTGTATTGCTGAGCAGGCGAAGGGGCTCGTGGACCTGCCAATCCCGATAACTTCTTCGATGCGAGCTGGACAGGGGCGCGATGACTGGTGGCACTACTTTTTGGTTGTCCCCCAAGCCCATATGTCCCATCGACCTGCAAACTTATTTCTGGCAGTTCGTCAACATCTTGGTCTCCCCTAGAATTTGTTCTCCATGATCTGGAGTCTAGCTTTCTTCGTTTCGCTGGAGGTGGTAAGGAAGCGGCTACTTGGGATAGATATTTCTGCTCTTCTTGGTCCAGCAAAGCCAGTGTTTGTGCGTCTAGGACGATGTCATCTGTGAAGTAGTCATCGTATTCATCCATTCGAAGGCTGGACCATATAGTAGATGAACGCTGTACGGGAATATGTCCACGTTCACGCGTCACTGCAGAATTTCGCAACCGACATTGACATGTATTACATAATGACCTTCATCAATCGTGCACAGTCAAGAGTCATGATATCCCTGCCAACTTCTCTATACACCACCCAAAAACAAGCTAGTAATCGCGGTCTTGCGAGAGAATGGACCAATCCCTCAATGGCCACCATATTGGGGTGAGGGCGGAGGACGAGAAAGCGCGCCATGCTAAGCGTGTACAACTTAAGGGGTTGAACACGAACTGTACCAGCCAAGGTATGAATCTATGCGGGGTGTTTGATGGACAATCCCAAACGCTTCCACAGAGGCCAAGCTTGACTCTTCAATGAAGCGTCATACAGCACTTATCAAGCGCATTCGCCAATCCATGGCTGCTGACAACCGAGAGCAAATCTTGAAGGATATTGACTCTCTGTCGCTGGAAAAGTATATTGATGAAATAGCAGGGGCTGTCGTTGAGGGCCTTGGGAGATGTAAGACCGAAAAGGATGTATGGGGTGCAGTTGAAGTTGGTCTCATACCGTATCCGCTCCTTGTGACAACCTGCTAACTCCTCTCGAAGATAATTTCGTCATTGCACCGTCGATTCTCCAAATCGTTCACCCTTGCCCTCGTTTCATCCCTTTCGGCAGCCTTGAGTGTGCCCTCGCGGGCGACGCTGAGTACCCTCACACCCGAACAGAGAGACAAGGAGGACTCGACGCGGATCACCCGTCAGCGCCCAATCCTTCGGGTGTCTTCAGAACTCGCTTTGGTGGGGATAATTAAGGATGCTCCAGACAGGAGCGGTGGCGAATGGGTTATGAAGGCTATGCGGGAGCTGGTGACTTATATCCATCCATCTAGTGTTTCATCATTATTCACAAATTGGGATAGCTATCCAACGACCCTACGCTATCCTCTCTTCCTCTCTTAACCACCTTCTTGAAGTCCTTTTCTCGCCCTTTTCTTGGGATTGCACCACCCGTTACCAACAAACAAATTTCAAATGACGCTGAACCTGGAACACTGTCGAGCAACCAAAGTCACGATCAGGATGATGATGCCCAACTCCCAGTTCTATCTAAGGAGGAAGATGAACCGGTCGAACAAGACATCCGTGACCGATTCAAGCGCATGTGCGAAGGTTATTTCGACAACGTTTGCAAAAAACTTGTGATAGAACACAAAGTGAGCCCGTTCTTGTTCCACACAAGTATCCTGTTAAAGCACTGTTACAGCGTCTGCAGGAACAAGATAAGAGGAACCATGAAGCATATATTCGCTCCGGTGAAATATTTGAAGACCGCCAACAAGCATATGAGAAGATGGCGAAAGGATATGAGAAGTTATTAGCCAGCTGCCAAGCGTAAGCGAAAACTGGTACTTGCCATATCATGCTAACATATAATGTAGCTTGTCTGAGTTGCTGTATCTGTCCTTGCCCCAACTGCCCACTAGCTCCCAGAAGTCTGATTCCATTCTTATTGGATCCAACACAAACAGCCTTTCAGGCGAGGACGCCGACGAAATAACAGCCACTGGAGGCAAATGGGAAGATGAAGAGGAACGGCGCTTCTTTGAAGACGTTCAGGACTTGAAGGACTTCGTTCCAAGTACTGTCCTGGGCATTGATGAAGCCAGTGAGTCTGACGACGAGGAAATGAAGGAGAAGGAGAAGGAGCGTGTCGAAAAGGAGAAAGAGGAGGTTAGGAAGTTGGAGGAGGAATTGGCGAAGCTGGAAGATACGAATCAGGTTGACGGGCAAGCAAGCAATGATGCTAATTCGTCCGAAGATGATGAAGATGAACAGTGACTTTTTAAGGTTGATACTGCATAAGCGCACGTCGCTGACTAATCCTCAGATCGTCAACGCCTATGCCAGGCACACCAAAGGCGTCGACCCCCCCTTTGTCGCCGCACCTTGCCCCACAAGGCCCCTCTCAACTTCTTACCGCCCTCCTCGTCCGCCTTCCGGACGCCACAAATCGCGCTTTGATTGATCAGGCAGCGATCGATTTCGCATTTCTCAATTCGAAAGCTGCGCGGAAACGGCTTGTGAAGGTGCGTCATAACAGCTACGGTAGCAGACCACGACTACATAATATGCCTCATTATAGTTTTTTGCACAAGTGCCGAAAAATCGAACTGATCTGTTGCCCCACTACTCGCGGCTTATTGCTACCTTAAACAAGTATATGCCAGATATTGGCACGGATGTTGTCGCGTTTGTGCGGGCCTTCCCTCTATTGTTGGCGGGAGTACTTAAGGATAGAAGTCTAGCTCGACGAGGAGTTTCGATACCTCCAAAGAAAGAAAAATGTCGTGAAAGAATTGGCCGAAGTTAGGTTAAAGGTGATATTCCTTTTAAAAAAGATCAACTTCCATCTCCGATAACTCTAATGGTCATACCCAGAACATAGCTTATTTATCCAATCTCACGAAGTTCCGTGTGGTGCCCTCCTATCTCATCCTTCACATATTCAAAGTATGTTTGGACGATTTTTCGGGCACTAATGTCGAAAATCTTGCGCTGCTATTGGAGGGATGCGGCCGATTCTTGCTCAGGAGTGAAGATACCACAGAACGATTCAGCACTATGGTAGCTCTCTTTATTCAACTCTGGTTGCCTTATTGCTCACTAGACGAAGCTTGAACTCATGCGACGCAAGCAAACAATGCAACACTTTGATCAGCGTCAGCTTCTCTTGCTCGAAAATGCATATTATCAGGTAAGGAATATCGCAAGAAACAATGCACTTGATCCTGACATGTCCGTTGTCCAGTGCAATCCCCCTGAGCGTGCTCCGAGGCAGGAAAAGGAAAGATCAGTCATGGATCTCTTTATCCGGCACCTGATCTACGATGTTCTCTCCAAAAAATCGATCGACAAAGTTCTGAAGCTCATCAGAAAGCTTGATTGGGACGACGACGAAGTGCGCAAGACATTACACAAAGTTTTCACGAAACCTTGGAAAATCAAATACAACAATATCAGCTTGCTTGCAATGTTGACCTACGATCTCCAGCGATATAGGCCTGTCTTCGCCATCAATGTCGTCGACCAAATTCTCGAAGATGTACGACGAAGCTTGGAACAGAACTTATACAGCACAAATCAAAGAAGACTTGCCACAATCAAATATCTTGGGGAGTTGTATATCTATCGCCTGCTTAGTTCTGGCATCATCTTCGACACCCTATGGTCGATTTTAACCTTCGGTCATCGTGAGTAGTAGCCTCCCTCTCTCAAGCTCATCATTCTGTTGTCTGACCAACCCTAGCTGATGGGCGACCACTTTTTCATCATTTGGTGCCGCTTGATATGCCAGATGACTTCTTCCGCATTCGTCTTGTTTGCGTCTTGCTCGATACCTGTGGAATGTGCTTTGATCGTGGAACACAAAAGAAAAAATTGGACAACTTCTTGACATTTTTCCAGGTATGACAATCAGCATGCATCAAGAGCTTCGCTTCTTACCAACTTCAACGTAATACAGTACTACATACACTGCAAAGAGCCTTTGCCGATGGACGTCGATTTCATGGTTACGGATTCCTTGGAGGTAGGCTCAAGATATATCCTTCGTACATCCACATGCTAAAAGACACGTAAGGCTGTGAGACCACAGCTCAAGCTCTCCAAAAATATCGAAGAGGCGGCAATTGCTGTGGATGAGATGTTCAATTCTGCTTTCCAAACCCTAGGTAGTCTCCCTTCCACTCAACCCAAGCCCCGCTAATCCCACCCATGCGCAGGGCAAAGCGACGATAGCGGTGATGATAGCGGTGACGAGAGTGAACGTCGTGATGATGAACGGGCCGATGATGAAGAGGAAGATTCAGCCGAGCATGATTCACCAGTGAGCCTATACCACAGTAATTTGCATGGATCTCATGTTGTCAATTTAGGTTGAAGATCGTGCCCCATCTCCCGATCAGGAGGTTGTCCTTTCAGCAAGCGCAAGTTTGCAAGACAATCTTGGCCCCTCTGAGGAGGCAGAGGCAGATTTTGCGAAGGAACTTGCAAAGATGGTCACTGATACATCTGCAGAATCCCGGAAAGTCGATAAAAAAACAGCTTTGGCACTTTGGGATTCAGCTGTGCTACCACCAACCATTCGCAAGAAACGAGCAGATGAAACTGACGAGGACGGTGACGGGCCGACAACCAATGGTCTTGGCATGACGAATTTTACAGTGATCACGAAACGTGGCAACAAGCAACTGGTAGCTCTTGTGGTCCTTCCTTTCACAATTGTCTAACCCTTTCTGATCTTCTCCAGACCCGACAATTAGCCGTGCCATCGGCGTCTGCCTTGGCTATCCACACTCGTACTGCACAACTCCAGGACAAAGCGGAGCAGCAACATCTCAAGCGTCTAGTACTCGATTATGAGCAACGGGAAGAAGCAGAAGAGTTGAAAGGTACGCCCATATCCCAGGGCCTCTTCATTAGCTTTGCACGTTTACACAACTGCAGCCTTGGAAGCCCGCAATCGTGCTGGAGCCATCAAAATTCGTTATATTGGCTAGTCATCCTATTCAAGCCAGTTACCATTCCTATGGGTCACACATTTGCCCATTGTTCCTTTGCGGTCGCCGAGTCTCGAATGCCCTCGCAGAAAACATCGCCCTTTCCGCTCTCAATCCGCCCCTGATTATCCACGTGCGGTCAGCGCCGTCCAGTCGAAGGCTACTGCCATCCATTGAATAGTTGCTCACGGCGGCAATCATGAACTTGTTTTTATCTTCCGTATAAACACCCGATTGGTTGGGAAGTCCTCTTACAGTATCTCCATTTATATATATGTATGAGGTTCATTCTTCAACGTATTTCAATGCAATCGATTACTGCGATATTTGACTATCATTTCCGATTTCGACAAAATTCCTATGTGCCACGCAACCTGAACGTTGATCGCCTATACCTTTTTTTAGCCTACCACTGGACCCATAGCCTCCCACTTCCAATTGTTCGCGGGCTGCCCTACTTTATCTATCTCTCGTACCTCGCGCGCGGAACCCTAGAGAACGATGTCCTGGACGACTCCCAAACCATGGGACCCAGAGAGTAGCCAATCGTCGCACTGGCAGTCCCCTGGATCTCCACCGGGTCTTCGGCCTTTTGTGAAGACAACAGAACTCGTTCGATGTGGCTTCCGAATGGGCGGCTACGAGTTCATCAATCAATATGTCCAGCTTGTACGAGTTACTGAGCCCAGAGGGACCTCAGCAGCTGGTGTATATATTGGCATCGGGCCGACGGGTGAAGAAGTGGTAAGCGTTCATCAGATATTTCACTGGAGTTTGTACTTGACCTATTCCAGGTTATAAAAATCATCCGACGCGCCGACCCTTCTGAGGCACGAAGAAATGCGATGAGGAGAGTTCCTCGACGCGCCACAGATAATGTTCGAAAAGAGATAGCAATCCTAGAACACCTCCGACACCGTTGCCTGGTTCGTGGAATTGAAGTCATCGATGACCCATCCCGCCCGCCTGGTGACTTGGAAATATACCTAGGCAAGTTCTTACAAAGACTTATGTTCATCACCAACTTCAGGCGCAATTGACTCCTTTTCATTGCAGCCATGGAACATCTATCCGGGGGACCTGTCCAGTGGCGCACAAATTTTGAACCTTGTCAACCAATTTTAACACTTGAACAAACCCGGAGAATTTCGAGGGATGTAGTCAATGGCCTCGAATTCTGTGCGTCCAACTAGCCAATGACAGTGTTCATTGATGATTCATCTTGCATACAGTACATCATAAGGGGATCATACATCGGGACATCAAACCTGACAACATCGTATATACCAGAAATCGTGGTGCTGTCAAGCTTGTTGACTTTGGTGCCTCCTACTTTAAAGCACAATCGCTCAATTGCCACGTTCCTTTGGGTTGGCCACAGGAATTTGGAGAACTCACTCAAAGGATTGGAACACCTTTATTTATGTCCCCAGAGGTGATTTTCGATACCGCAGATTTGACGGTCCGAGGGCCGTTGACTCAGGCCATCGACATCTGGTCTCTTGGCGTCACGCTCTATTGTTTTCTCTTCGGCCTAGTGCCTTTTATGGAACCCCGTGGAGGGAACCTAAGTCCAGATCGTACAAGAAAGATCCTTGACGAGCGCATTTGCAATGATGATTGGGTTGCGCGGCCAACTATGGGTGCTGATCGCGTATTGACCGAGGGAGTCCTTGAGCAGGGCTCTGATGTTCTCTTTCTCCTCGATGGTATGCTCAAGAAAGATCCCGCTGAACGAATTACAATTGAAGATATAAAGGTACAGGCTTGCGTGATTGGTTTCTGCATACTATATGCTGATGTGTTTTAAAAGAGCGATCCCTGGATGCTTCACGACATCCCAGATAAACAGAGATGGCTGATCCTCACATCTCAAGCGAACCAGATTAATCTGGCCAGGGCTGATTTACAGATGGAGATGGAGGGAATTGAGTCGAAGGCACAACCAAACCCGCTATATTAGCTACTTGGTAGGATGTGGTAGCGTACATATGGATTGGCTGGGGGTTACTATTAGTTGTAAAAATACACACTAATTCAAAAAGAAATTAAATTGCCCTGGATGACGGCCACGTGATGCTTATGACGACCGTGTAATTGAAGCGCTGGCAGTGTGGACTCGGATTTCCAACCTTCACAACTATCCAGGCGTCTTTCAAAATAACTCACATTCGAGTCTTATTTGTTCAATAGAGCATAAGCTTTCCTCAAAAAATGTCCTTGAAAGCCGTAAGTAGATCGATATTCTGCTAATATTAATAAAGTGTTTGAACTGATGTCTTGACCTCGAAGATCGTGAAATGTACTGCATCATCTCCTTTTGACCACCTAAAAGGTTTATTGATGTGCGCTAATTTCCTTATTAGCCGTGATCTCTGGTGATTCTCTTGTCCTTCGTGGTCGACCTGGCCCACAAGGACAACTACCAAAGGAAAGGTTAGTTGTTCATCTCCCTGTGATCGGCAGCTGAAATAGTATGCAGGATTCTTTATCTGGCTGATTTAACGTCGCCGAGGCTTGGAACGTCTACAAGGGATGATGAGGTATGCCCCCACCTTCTTTCTGCCTTATTTTCCAATTTATAGTACCAGCCTTGGGCTTTTGAATCTCGGGAGTTCTTGCGGGCCATTGCGGTCGGGAGGGAAATATCCTTCAGCACGATTCATTCGCTGCCAATTAATGATGACATCCCCCGCGATATTGGAAATGCTGAAATAGCTGGCCTTGATTTGGGTTCAGAGCTGATAAAAAACGGATGGGCCAAACTGAAGGATATCAAACGTGAGCCTACTGAAGAAGACCTTAAGAAAAGAGAATTGGAAAATGAAGCGAAAGCTTCTGGAAAGGGGATCTGGAATCCCCATGGGCAACAGGTTTTTGCATGAATCGTACGCTATGGGGGTCAGACCGTGACAGTGGTTTTCGTAGGCTCGAAACGTACATCATTCTATGCCTGCAGATTCACAGGCATTTGTATCAGAATGGAAAGGCAAAAATCTGGATGGTGTGTTTTGCTTTTTAGTCCTACATCGCATCTTCACGTCTCTTCCCAGCCATCGTGGAGCAGGTCCGCGACGGAACAACGCTGCGAGTTCGTTTGTTCATGCCAGATGGAGATCATCAGGTCGTCAATATTGCATTAGCAGGTGTGCGTAGTGCACGTGCTTCGTCGAAGCAGGGTGAACCTTCAGAACCTTGGGGAGAAGAGGTAAGTGGTTGCATCCACTCCCATATGTCAACAAAAGCCCGTTCTCATAAACAGATAAAATATTACTTAGGCTAAATTCTTCACTGAATCCCGGCTTCTACAACGACCTGTGCGAGTACAAATACTCTCACTACCGACATCCACTGCAACACCATTCCAATCGGGCCCTAATGCGGCCGCTCCTCCGCCTGCCAGTATCTTCCTTGGAACTGGTTGGTTTATATATACCTTTCAAACCGCTTTGTGCTGAGTTGATCGTCAAGTCATGCATCCGGCTGGGAATGTTGCCGAGCATCTCGTCGCATCAGGGTTGGCTCGAGTTGTTGATTGGCATGCTGGCATGCTCGCAAACAACGGACACATGGATCGTCTTCGCGCAGCAGAAAGGGTTGCGAAGGAGAAGCGTGTTTATCTTTACGCCAATGCTCCCTCTGTAGCTGCCTCAAGCAGAATAGAGGCTTCCACTACTAACGGTCACCTTCGCGCGTTTGATGGAACTGTTATTCGGGTTTGGAGTGGGGATCAAATCTCCGTCGTCGACAAAGATACGGGGAAAGAACACCGGGTGCAACTCAGTTCAACGCGAGCACCAAAGTTTGTGGTCTTTAGCATATTGACATATGCTCTAAAAAAGTTACAGACTATCCGATCCCCGACAAGCACATTACGCGCAAGAAGCAAGGGAGTTTCTACGCAAAAAGCTCATTGGCAAGCATGTCAAGGTTAATATTGACTTTATACGACCACGCGAAGGGGAATTCGAGGAACGGGAATGTGCCACCGTTCGGTTCGGCGGTCAGAATGTGCAAGTCCCGACCAATCGCTTCCATCTCTAGATCCCTGACGCTATCGTTCTCAGAAATATCGCAGAGCAACTTGTTGAAAAGGGCTTATCGAGTGTTGTCCGTCACAAACGCGACGATGAGGACAGATCACCCGATTTTGATAAGTTGATGGCTGCTGAACAAGTGTGAGATAGCCTGTTTTATACCCTGACCAGACCAGTAAACAATCTCTAGAGCGGTCACTGAAACCCGAGGAATCCATTCTGGCAAGGAAATTCCGGTTCCTAAATCACCTTTGAATATATCAGAGGTAGGCTGCTTGAAGATTTTGCAGCGATCTTCGTGTGAATTCCCATCGCTAGACCCACAGCCGTGCGGCACAATTCCTCAACAGCTTCAAACGGCTGGGAAAAACTCCAGCTGTCGTTGAATATGTTGCAGCTGGATCCCGATTCAAGTGGGTTTGACCATGCTTGGAAAATCTACGCAGGACTAACGAGAATTGCTCCAGGATATATTTACCAAAGGACAACCAAACTTTGACCCTCGTTCTTGCAGGTAATTAGTCCACGAGATTCACCATCTTCGGCGTCTGGCAAATTATCTTCTTTAGGAATACGCGCACCTCGCTCAGCACGCAATCCGTCTGACAAAGGAGAACCGTATGGAACCGAAGCTAGTGAATTTGCGACGAGGAGATATATGCAACGAGACATAGAATTCGAAGTGGACACAGTGGATAAGTCAGGTGGCTTCATTGGCTCCTTGTATCTCAACAAAACAGAAAATGCTGCGATTTCACTTGTCAAGGAGGGTTTGGCACTCGTTCATTCATTCTCAGCTGAAGGTGTCCCATGGGCACGTCGATTGTTTGACGCTGAGGTCAGTCGAGCTCTAGCTCTGTATCGATAAACCTAATTAATCGGTATAATAGGCGGAGGCAAAGCAAGCGAAAAAAAATGTGGGCGGATATCACCGATCTCCCTTAACCGCGCTAAATGATATTAGATCTGGAGCGATTATGATGAAGAATCCGAAAAGGCAGCAGAGGCTCAAGCTGATGAAGGGGACGCTGGGCCACTTAAGCCTGATTACTTGGATATTATCATCAGCGACGTTCACACCCGTAATGATTTCAGTTTTTCTGTTCAGCTACTCAACACAGAAGGTATGGCTTTGTACTACCTCAAACTGTAGAATCTCATGCCTTTGAACAGGTATTGTGTCGCTGGAGAAACTCATGCGCGAATTCGCCATTCATCATCGGTCGCCAGTAACGATCCCCCCCGGCTTTGTCCCGAAAGGGGGCGATCTCGTTTCTGCGAAGTTTTCTGATGGAGCATGGTATCGAGCGAAGGTTCGAAGGGCATCCGCGATTAAACGGGAAGCAGAAGTGACCTTCATTGATTATGGGAACCAAGACACCATTGCATTCTCCGACATTCGCCCTCTTGACCCCAAATTCCGTGCACTGCCAGGACAGGCACATGATGCACGCCTCAGGTATATCCTGTCAAAGCAGTTGCTACTCATTGACCCAAATAACATTTCTCTTTTGCCCAAAGTTTCGTCAAGCTCGCGAAGCCCACGAGCGATTATCATCAAGAAGCCGTCGATCGCTTCCGTACGCTGTGCGAAGGACGTAAACTGGTTGCAAATACCGACTTTAAAGAAGTGGGACTCCTTCATCTACGTCTGATGGACCCAGCAGACCCCTCTGCAGCTCATGATCCCTTATCTTGCATCAACGTCGATCTGGTTGCTGAAGGGCTTGCCTCTATAGACCGCAAGGGATGTAGGTACCTGGCTTCCTACCCACAAGTGCTGAAGAAACTTCAAGAGGCAGTATTGACTGCCAAACGCGATCGTGCTGGGATGTTCGAATTTGGGGATGTGGAGGAGGATGAGTAAAGCGGCTTTGGAATGGCTTTCCTATTCCTAATATTTGTTGGGGACTTAAATGCTCTGCTCATCTTGATTCATAGGTTGCTGTATGTTAGTTAAGCAACTAACAAAAAATGAATTTGTTCTCATGGGCTCTGTACACGGAAAACGACGTTATTCAACGGAAACTCCCCTTCGGCGAGTGCTTCCCAGATCGCAACTGGGTTATTGACACTGGAAAAAGGAATGCTTCAGCATGTAATCTCAAGCAGGGTGAAACTGACTTACGTCTCAACAGTCAGTGGGAAGTTAATGTCAGCAAAATGCTCCTGCCATTCTGCCGACAGTATCAATGGTTTGCTGAAAAGGGTCAGCTATGCGAACGGACCTTCTGGCCCTTGTGAATCATCAATCCCAAAACCAAGCCGCCATGTAATT
>JASFDG010000044.1:50383-77844 GCA_036937095.1 Phaeolepiota aurea
TTAGATTGACCACCTACAGTGCCGCAATATTGTTGGCGCTCTTCCTCCGCTCCACCTACCACGACCGTCCTTACTCCTTCCTCCTTGGCCATTGTGATCTAATGGGAAACAAACAAACGTCTTGCTTCTCGTTCAGCAGCGCAGCTGGCTGGTACTTACACTGAAGAGAGAGCAAGAGCTGGCACATCTAGGTCAATCAATGAATTAGAAAATTATTCTCGCCCCTAAAAGAAGCAGGAAACGGGGCCACCTTCCATTCGAAACAATGAGAATTCGTTCGGGGTCGAAAAGGGCATGGTCCGGGCGTCCCATCTGAAGGGTTGACATTCCTGCCCCAATCTTTAAGTTTCATCAAGAAATGCACGAACAGGAGAGAATAATTGTTACCGTTGGCTGAAAGCGTCGTCGTGGCCATTAAGAGTTAGTTTGACAGGGTCGCTTAGCCAATTGGCGGCAGAAGAGAAGGGATGATGCGAGGCATTGGTCCATTGAACGGAATTGTAGAGCAGGAGCTCATCAGGATCTCCTCCTTCGTGGATGGCTGCCACTATTAGTTGAGCAAGGGGCCCAGCGCGTGCCGCACTGTCCAAACCAGCTTGTGGAACAGAAGATAGCTTGGGCCCGACGATCTGATAGCAAGGTTATCCGCTGCCCAGCAATGGTACAATTGCACTCACAATTCGATGGAGCCACTGAACGAAAAAAAATCAAAGGCGTTATGCTATACAAACCTTGGATGGACTTACATGGGCTATACAAATATATCCTATTTCGCCTAGTTTGAGGGTATGACCACACATAAGCGAGACAACAGCTACTTACCTCCCCCGTTATTTGTCTGAAAATAAGCCAATTCAATGCGACTTTGAAACTGTAAAGAGTTTAACGCACAACATCAACGATCAGCTGCTTTGCACCTGACTGCTTCAACTCCATCAGCCCACTTAATAAACTCCGGCCAAAGATTGAAAAGCTGGCAGCAGAGAAGCTTCCAAGTGCTAGCACGCCAGTCACATTATCTTTCAACATGTAGAATTGTGCAACGCTATAGCTCTCGTTGAGAGGCGGCATGGATGGCCGCAGTGATTCTGGGAGATCGACATCTGACAAAGGGATACCGTCCAATATCACATTCAATGGCTGTCGACGAGCGTCTCTAGGATCCACAGGTGGCTGTTGCCGTAAATACGCGATACCCGATCCGGATTCAGAGCTGTCCTGGGGTTTACGGAAGTACAGATCCTTTCCGTTCGTAGAGTTGGTCGCGGCACAATTGTTAGCCCTGAAGGAGGCAAAATCGGTGAAATTTTTGGACGCCGAGCCAAATCGAGAGCGATATGGAAGCTGTTTTACACCGTTCTATATCAGGGTAGGCTATAGTTTATAGAGCGATATACTGACTGAGAAGGTTTCATTGTTTTTCTTTCCAATGCGCTGAACAGTTAAATTAACGGAATCAATTAATGGATGGGCTTGTAACGCGAAATTTCCTAGGATGTATTGCCATCCATTGGCACCTCGCGAGTAACTCGCGAAAAATCTGCGCATCCCAATTTGAGCTCCCGAATCAAAGGGATATCAAGAGTCGTACGAATTCTGGCGGGTAGCAAAAGATTGGTATGAGCCAGTAACCTCTGCGTTTGCGTTAATTGCAACAAGAGGATCTTGACCATTGATAAGCAGGACTTCAGCTCCAGACAACTAAATTATGCATGGTATCATCAGTCAACCCAGGTTAGTCACCAACAAATGGCACATACCGAGGCAAGGTGTCCCTTCAGGTGGCCTGGGAGAGCATTCTGCCAAAATTCGATCTCGTCGCCGAATTCAGCCGATGCTACCTTGAAGGCCTCAGGTGCAATGTGTACATTTTGGTTACCATTCGCGCCAGTCAGTCGCACAAGAGGAAGCGGAATATAGGTAACATATAACGCTTCATGCAGCTCTCAGTCACATAGAAAAGGTCAAGGCAGACAGCATGTAACATACAATCATAGCAGAGGTTGTAGATACCACAGTGGCCATCATTGACGCGTTTAAAAGACCGATATAAGTCAATATGCAAGTCAAAGTCCGACTTATAGCTCTGAAGCGCGATTCTTGCTATGTCCGCTTGTAGATCCTCGTGGACGTCGTCGACAAACGGTGGAGGTGCCTGTATTTGGTAATTCACAGAGGTGTGAAATGCTAGTGTCTTATTCACAACCTCGATAATCTAGCAACTCAACGGATCAGCCTCGAATCTGGGTCATTGGCGTGTGCATAGCCATCAGTCTACTTACATTTGCCTTGGCCTCTGGGTCTACAGGAGCAAGGTGTAAGCAGGCGCGTGCTTCGCGAGGATACACCCATTTTCTCCCTGCGATGGCCTCACATGGGTCAAACGGAAATGGAGTTTGTGGGTCGACAACTGCAACAACGACAGCCGTAAAAGATGTTACTAACTGCCAGAAAAAGAGCCCAGTCATAGGTATGGAAGAAGGGCAGCCCAGCACCGATGAGGATACGGGGTGAGATGGTGAAAGGAAGAGAGGATACTCGAGAGGGAAACCGAGGGCAGCTTCGAAACCAAATATGATAGGTGCTGGTGCACCTCAAAGTCCGAAGTGGAATCTATTTTGATGGCTGTTTCCCAGCAAAGCAGGCCTGACCAAAAATAAATCATTGATATGTCTCCCTCAACCAGGATTCGACTCGTTACATTGGATGCCCTCCATACCCTAATTCGTCCTCGACGACCTATACATATTCAATACTCTGAGGTTTTGGCACCCTATGTTGGCATTCTCGACCCAGGTGCGATTAAGAAGTCTTTCAAGGTTGGTATGTGCAGAGCTTTACTCTGTTTCTACTATTTTATTCAGAATGTGGACTGGTACTGTAATCAGCATTAAAAGCAGCCCAAATCGAATCCCCGTCTTATAACAATGGAGCGCGAGCATGGTGGAGCGATGTCATTCAGCGAACTGCTATAGGCGCAGGGGCAAGCAAAAAATGTGAGGACGTCACTTTGAGTGACACATTAAGCTCAACGTTCTCAACTTGATAGCATTGGAGAACTCGCTGACAGAAATCGTATCTGTCCTCATGCAGCGCTTCAGCTCCCGTCAGGGCTATGAAGTGTTCGACGACGCCATCCCAGCTCGTTAGCGGACATTCCATTCGACCACACATGTCCAATCAGCTCACAGTCCAGTTAGTTCATGAATTGCACAACCTAAGCGTCCGTACGGCCGTCATCAGCAACGGGGACTCACGCATACGTACGTGGCTTCTATGTTTTCAAAGATGCTGGAATCATTTCATTCACTATGGCTTAGGTTCTGTGATCCAAGACTTACAGTTCCCATCGTTCTTGACACCCATCATACTCAGTGAAGAGGAGCAAATTGAGAAGCCGTCAAGGGATATTTTTATACGCGCTTTGGAGCGTGTGGGGCGTGGCCAAAAGGTTGGGCAGAATGTGATCATGCCTTCGCAGTGTCTGCATATTGGAGATGAACTCGTATCGTAAGGAATCCCCTACCATAATGAACCACCCTGATGGATTCGAAGTGATTACAAAGGGGCCATCGGCGCTGGGATGAACGCGCTGCTGCTGCTGAGACTTGGATCCGACGGCGAAGGGGAGCATAAGGTAGTACACGAGGCATTGGAGGATGTTCAAGTTGTTCACAACTTGGGAGAGATAGTGAGATGGATACGTTGAGATTAAATGGCATGTGCAGGTGAATGAGACGATGATGTTGGACTGGATAACAGATGTTATTAAAGTCGGACCTGGACTTGTTTGGTGTCTGTTTTATGAGGTAATCACAAGCAACCAGGTAAATCGGTGCTCTTGGATGGAAGACAAGGCTACCAAAATCTTGTCAAAATGTGCCCATAAAAGGCCAGTGCTGGCAGAAATCTCAGTCAATGAGATTTAGGAGTTCTCCCTTGTCTCTGACATGCAGCTTTTCGCCAACTTTTGCAATGTCCTCCACTTTGTCGCCCAACTTTAGGACTGTCCAGCGCAAGACACGAGGATCTTGTTTCATCAATGACTTTAGAGCCCATACCGTGCGCGGGCTGGCATCAAAATGTAGTGTCCAGTAGCTGGTACGCATTGGTGACAAGTCGCGAATGCAAATAAAATACGACCTACTCTCCAATGTTGGCATATACTCCTTTCTCTTTTCGCATGCGCTGGGGTAATGTTTGAGTTCCTAAAGAGTTGATCTTGCGGACAACACCCCCCCGACTCATGACAAGAGTCGCGGACTGGCGAACGAGTTCACGGATATGTTGCTGAAATTGAGGAAGGAGATCAGAACTCTGGGCTGAAATTTGATATCAAAGAACCTACGTATTTGTCAAAATGGGCCGTTACACATAACATCTGGTAAAGCGGCATTATGACTGGGCCAGTCACCTTGACGGGGGGAGCTGAGCTTAGCGACTTGGCCTGAAGAAAATATATAGATCATCACGTGTCTCTCTCGTTCAAGTACATGACCGCTGATCACGGCAAAACGCGCAAATGGAATTTCGATTTGAGTCCCAACTACACCTTTGCCATTCACCTCTATTCCAATGCACTGCTTGAAGCTCAACAAAACACAAAGAAATAGTGCTGAAGCCTCCTGCTTTGTAGCAACGATGCCCTGCTAATGGGCCGCAAAGTCACCAAAAGTGCTGATAGGGATGAAGTTATCCATCTTCAGCGAGAAGCACGAGCTTCTCGAGACCATCTTTTTTTGGCCCGGTCTTTTCAGGCATCACTGACTCGGATGCGTCACCGGAATAAACTGGGGTACGGCAAATATCCATCTTTTGGGCGCTTGATCAAGCCCCGATTTCGTGCATGTACGTGGACAATACATGTTAACCTTATCGATAGTTGCCAGAAGTGATATGATAGAAACCCCCAGAAATACTCACTTCCCACGGGATAGACTCATATTCGATGTGATGAACGGCATTCCCTTCCTGGAGTCGTTTGAAGCTGACGTGTAACGAACTTGTAACGGCCTTCTATACCCTAATATGTGCACCACTGTTCACGGTGTTTAAATATTCCTGCATTATCCAAATTTTGTATTGACTAGCATCGCCAGAAAATATTGCAACGTCGTTGGCCTTGTTTCATTAGAATCCTGAAAGCGCCACATCGGCCGTCTGGACTTTCCCCCCCACCGTCCGCCAACCTTAGCGGCCCACTATTACGCACCCCCGTGCAACAAATTCATTGTCTGCTGGTTTTGCTCATTATTGACCTGGCGACGGGAGACATCAGAACAGCAACATCCAGATCCGCAAATCTTTTGGGTATCTTCTGCGGGAAGGACCTTCCTCCATTTGCTTCTATCTTCCGGTGTCCTTTCACTCAACTCCACCCAAGCAGGATATTTGCGGTAGTCTTTTAACGTCAATTAAACACCTTAATTGACGATCTAGACGTTCTTCCCTCGTTCCATCACTGTCTCGCCTTCAGTTTCTTTTCTTTCTCCTGCCTTGTGACTCTCTTTTCCTATAAACCTCGAAACACACCTCGGTGCTCACAGCTTCCCCTCTGTAATGTCCTCTCAAACACGGTCCAGTATCGATCTTGGCGTCAGCCCGCACCACAGGAGACTAGTCGAACGAAACACAGAAACACGTATCCACCCACCCCGCCTACAGCACTCCCCTTCTTTGCCAAACATCTGGTCAGGCATCTTCTATTATATTTCCTGACGTGTCCTTAACGATTTATCACCCCATTTGGAATGCCCAGGATCCCCCCCCATTCGGGCCCGATACCGCCTGAAATCGATTTGAGCCCAGATGTGCTTCGACGCCCGCCCACACCGCCCCACCTAATGCCTGAGACCGAGCGCGAACTCACCCCGAACTCTGCTCTGATGGATGATAACCACCCTGCCCGGGGCGACACTAAAATGCAAGTCACGTCTGAACATCAATTCCCCGTTACCACGAAACATGGATACAACACTCGAGCTGCTAATTTTTATATACGTGGGCGCCAACGCAAAGACCGCGAGCATTCTCAATCACTATTAACACCACCGCTGACGCCGTCTTCGAGCATCAGGACCACAGCAAGTTCTGATTCGACCGGCAACCATGGAGTTAAGCTGGGCGATGAGCTAGAAGCATCAAACGCCACTGAAGAACCAGGTAGTGACGACCTCGGGGCAACCAGGTTTATACTTGTAAGTCGGCGTCCTGAATATACCCCATCGTCCTGTGGCTGCCTGGACTTATGTTACGCTATCCACAAAATTAGTGGAAACTCCATTTATTCTGATTTATTGTCCCTCAGCTCGGCAACGTTTCTCGACAAGTAGACTCGGATCTGTTGCGCTCAGCCATACTGGAACGCCTAGAATCGCCTCCAATACATGACCCGATCCCCCATCCGCCCCCTGCCGATGCCGCTCTCAAGGGCATCTTCGTTCGCTGCCAAGAGACACACGGCGTTGTTCTCCTAGCATTTTATGACGTGCGACAAGCGCAGAAAGCGATAAAGATCCTTTCTACTCCCTGTTCCGGCCCACTGTCTCAGTGCGTCGCAGACGAGAGGAAACCACCGCACGCATGGCTATCCTGTCGATTTGTCACCAAGGATGAACTTTTAAACGTTTGTACTACTATGTTTTACCCCCTTTGAGATACTCAAACTTCAAGCAGACGATAGGACGGTCTCAATTTTTGACCACCACCGACGGTGGTTTTTTCATCTCAGTTAATGGAGTCAGCGTCTTGCCCGATGTTGAGGCCAGCTCAACAAGCCATGATATGCGTGCGACTCCATATGTACCTGCGTCCCAGGATACCACGAGGCAGGATACCGAAAGCCGGGCGACAAACGAATCACAGAAACGCAATATCAACACGAGCATGTTGAAAAGCGTTTTGGACTCGTATGGGGATGTACGGTCGTTTGTCTCCTCTCAAGGCAAATTGGAAGATGTAGGTTGATCCCTCAGTCATAACATTGGTCTCATTTCCTCTTTAGCCAGATACGACCATTTTTCACGTCGAGTTCTATGACGTACGCCATGCTGATGATGCGTACATCGCGCTAGATCAGCAAACCATGTTCGGTATGAACTTTCGGGTGTTTGGACGCGAGTTGAACAAGGAGTCTACACAGCACCTCCTAGACACCCGAAAGAGCGTGATCCCCTTTCCTTCGTCTGGTCCTCTAGAGAGACTGGAGATCGGGCAGGCCGGACAGCAGTCACATATCCGCGAGAGATTTGGATGCATTGGTGCTTCAGAGAGACTTCGCCCAAGGAGTGTCAGCGTAGGTCACCAAGCGTCATCACTGTCACCACCAAGGATTACCTCCCCACCAAATGATCATATGCCTGCTCAAGCACCTGCTCCATCCCCGACATACTTCTACACTTCTCCTTCTAAAAGTCCTCCTGGAACAGGGAAGGTAATATCAGGCATACAGAATGGATACAGCAACGGCACCCACGTCTTGACGAACTCGGTTGGTATTCCAGATATCGATCAACAAGCTCATGGTAGTGCTGCTGACGCCGCCAGGAGGGATTCTGCTAGCTTTCGAGAAAACCGCGGTGATCTAACAGAGTCCCAAGAACCCCACGTACAGTGCTATACATCACAGCACGACTGTTATTACTGCCCTTCGCGTGGACCTGCTACGGCGTATCCTGCATATTACGCCGCTACTCCCACGCCCCCCGCAGTCTATTACCCCATGGCACACCACTCCCCACAGCCAATGTCACCAGGTTCCGCCCCAGGAATGCCATCTCATGCCTCCCTTGGCCGACATCCATACGACTATGAAAGTACCCATATGGTGCCGCGATTGGTAAACAGCATTACGCCTAACTGGAGTTTCGAACACCCAGCAAGCAATAATTTGCCACTCATCCCGAATGTTCGTGGCCAATACTGGGTTCCCGAGGGCCAATGTGCTGTCTCGGCTGGGACTCCTTATTGCTCTCAAGCTGTTTCGTCACCAGACAGCTATTTGGCTTTCTACCCGCCCATGAACGATATCCAAGTAGCCCTCCCTATTCAGTTCGATCCTTCATCTCAGCCGCATATATATGTGACCAATCCTCAGTCAACCCCTTCATTAGGCCACACACCTCCCATGCCATCGCAGCACGCACCGACGACTAATCCGGCTCCGACAGCAAGTAGCGCTCCCGAGCGCAATCAATTAAATCTGGCCCGTATCGGAGATGGCCAGGACACGAGGACAACAGTTATGATAAAAAATATACCGAATAAAATGAGCGACAAGGATTTGATCTCCTTTATCGGGAAAGTGTGCCCGCGCAAGATCGACTTCTTGTATCTCCGCATGGATTTCCAGAACGGTAAACTTTGCCTTTATTACGCTGGGATTATGACTTCTGACATTTCTTAGGCTGTAATGTTGGATATGCATTCGTGAACTTTATAAACGTTCAGGACCTGTTGCGTTTTGCGAAAAAGAAATTGGGCGAGAAGTGGTGAGCCGGATTGATATGCTCGACCGACCGTGGCTGAAGCACTCCTCCAGGAACATGTTCTCTAGCGAGAAGGTCTTACAGATGAGTTATGCAAATTATCAGTACGTGCGTTATCCTCAAACTTATCTAACGCCACTGATGTCTGCCCTTTAAAGAGGGAAAGAGGCCCTCGTCGAGAAATTCAAAAACTCATGCATCATGGACGAGCGCGAAGCTTGGAGGCCAAAAATATTCTACTCCTCGGGTCACGAACAGGGTCTGCCCGAGCCTTTTCCCGCGCCCACCCATCTCCGCAGGAAGGAGCGCAGTTCCTTCAACCGCGGAGCGCTATTTGTACCAGGGGTTGGTAGCAGTAATCAGCCACCATACAACCTGTTGCACAACACCTCCCGCCGGCACCAATATGACGCGGAAGAACGCACACCCAGCAGCTCCTATTTAGAGCGTCAGCATCAGCGCCCCCGTGGGCCACCTGACAGCAATTAGGACCATTCTATCACGTCGGCGCATCCGGGTGATTATTCTTACCTTCCTTCAAAATATTTACCAATCCTCGTCCCCGAATTCAAAGTAGCAACCATGCAATTTCTATTCTTCTCAGGTACATATTCTGGTTATTATGCGCTCCAAGGGCAGGTGACAGGGGTCTGCTCCCTTTCTGTTTATACTCAGCTAGCGTTGTTGCTACCCAATTGCACTCACCTTCTCGAACTTCTGCCATCATACAGGGCGGTCAAACGTATACAGTTCTAATCGTATTTTTAAAAACAGGACTTGCGTCTAGAAAAGTGATTTCGTTCCCTGCCCTCGTGAACCACTGTACTAAAAATATGCTTTTGTTTAATACTGTAATTCGAAACTCACGCATGTCATACAGACATGCGAAACGTGTAACATGGCCTACTATATCAAGCATACCAAACCTTCCATCACAGTAACTGTACCTCGGGCGCCTTGTTTTTGCTACCACCACCGCTCCCGAGGTACGATTCCTCGAGGTCCGGAGGGCTCGAACAAAACGGTTGAATGCTGACCTGAGCCATCAAAGTTCGCAACTTGCGCAGCAATGGAGTCAGTACAAAAATATACATAGCCATGCCATGCTATCGCTGTCTATCTGCCAAATGATGGCAAATCGTAAGCGAGTGGTTTGCATGCCTACCCACACCTGTTGTTGATCTGAATGCATGGGTCCATTTGCCACGATCTGTCGACAAAACCTTGGAAGTTGCAGAAATGTAAATTGGGATGGAATGGTTTTACGATATACCTGGAGTTAACGGGGGGGACCGTTTACAATTTACAGGAACAGTCGATACCACAATCGAGTGCTGGGCCTTGCTTCGGGCTGTCATGGGTTGAGTTTGCTTTGCGGCGCAGTGTGACTGATAAACAATCATTTCGAAGCTCCTACACACATCCTCATTATTCGGGAACCCTGGCGTGGCCCCAAAACAGAACTCCAGGATTTCGATTCCTCCTGGCTTAAACACATGGAGCTCTACGCCTCATGACTCTAGTTTTCGCCGACATACCACAAAAATAAACTAGGGCCAAAAAAAACCGATCCGATGACTTTCCACTTGGTAATCTCATCAGTTGGAGGCTAAAACAAGCTCAGCATTATCACCCTCGCCTCGAGGGTGGTCGTATTGGAGTTGCGCACGTTCCCACCGTAGTCCTCCGCGAGAATGTTGGGCTATACTGGGTATACATCGGGATCTAGCTTCTGCCCAGTGTGCCAGAGTATTGGTGCTGGGGGCTTCTCCACAACTATGCGATGGGCCGTGGTGAAGATGATGAGCTTCTTTTCATATAAGGGCTCTAGTTTGGCTCCTGTGGTACACCCCCCTCGTCCACTCCATTCCAGCAATGCACATACCAAGTACTTTATCACCTAAAGAGGTCGCGCATTATATGGTCAAGGCAGGGATCGCAAAGCATAATGACCGGTATGAGAATATCTTCATCAAAGCTGTGAGTGTCTATATCGCATTGCGCCTTGCTTTGCCTTGCAATAAACTCATAAGTAAAGTTTATGGCTGGTGGTATGCTTTCCTTCGGGAACTTATTGTCCGAAATCATCTCTGGTGGATCACCAGCATTGAACGCGTCGAATCCTGGCCTGGTGAAGATCCTAGGGGGTGGAGTGTTCCCTGTGGGCTTGATTATGTTTGTGCTCCTGATAATCTGTCAAAAGCTTCACATTCTCACTTCGTTCCCAACAGGATCGTGCTTCAAAGCCAAGAGCTTCTAACGAGTAACATGATGGTAATATTTCCCTTGTCAGAGCCTTCGGCCACTCATCGCCAGAGTTCCAGATATTTCCCATGGCATGCATCAAGGGTGCTGTACCATGGTGGAGTTTGGCTTTGAATTGGACCATTGGTGAGTTTATTCCTTATCACGTTCACTGCATGACCTAAGAGTAACATTATTCCGGGTAAACAGTGACTTTCGGAAACCTGGTCGGCAGCATATTTTTCGCAGCGATTTTGGTTCATTGTGAATAATAATGCTCTGCCGCTGCGGATCGATGGTCTCACGATTATGGAATAGACACAGGAATTGTTTCTACTCCGCCTTATACCACCTATATTCCTGCATTTGCAATGTTGGTCTACAACTTTCTCCCTCCTGGTGCATGGCTCATGTATTGCAGGCACAAGGCTTCAGATCCACAATGGCATCAGATCTTTTTAAGAGGTATTGCATGTAATTGGCTCGTTTCTGTTGCAATCTGGGTACGTTGTTATCCGTCCGCACCGAGAAGTGTATAAATGCACAATCCATTACAGCAAGCTGCTGCTGCAAGGGACACGATATCAAAGGTTAAGCCTAGTGCAAGTTTACTTGACTTCACTCTGAACTTGCTTCTAGATATTTGCCATCTGGATTCCTATCTGGGTTAGTCCACACGCAATCAATCGTCAACGCTTTAACAAAGGTTGCAGATTTTCGTCGCATGTGGATATGATCACGGTAAGATGCAAGCCATATCCATCTATGACTTCCTGACTGTCGGATAGTCGTGGCCAATATGTTCTCCGTGCCTTTGGGGATCATCTTTGGTGCAGATGTAAGCTATGTTCGTTCGTTTCTCGCTAAGAGGTGATGCTTACACCCCTCCAAGCTAACTGTTGCAGGATACATTAGAAAGTATGTCCTCCTGCTCGTTTTTACGCAAATTCCTTGCTGAGGTCGCTCGTTTAGGTCTCTGATTGCTGCGTTCATTGGAAACGCTGTGGGTGCGCTATTCGTCGCTTTACCTGCTACATATTTCTACCTGGGAGACTATGATGCCGACGGCCTGCGAGGGGCGGAAAGCGGCGATGCGCTAACCGTTCAGCGCCCCGCGAGTAATACAAGCGAGGATGGTATGAAGCAGCAGTAGTTTTGATATGACACTTTTTGTCTTGTACATACCATTGTTTTGCAGAAAAAACACCTATTATTTTCGCTTGAGGTTCATCCGGGTCTCGGGAACATCGAAGGTGTGTAAAAAAGATGAAAGTGACCGGATGCTTGATTCATTCTATCAACACTTGGTGTTAGGGATAGCATTCATCACGGCCGGGAATCACTGATGACAATCAAGGTTCATTGAATGATAGCAGCACTCAGATCCCCGCAAGTGGAACTTCCGAGACTGCTGCAAAGATAGGCGCTGGTGTGCTAGTAGTGGGTGGCCGCCATACTCGGGCAATATCAGCTGCTTAAACATGATTCATCGAGGTTTGCTAATCGGCGAGGCGCGGTGAAGAGGTATCCGATGCATGCGCAATCGATGTTTGATGTTACACCATGGGGGCTATCGCTATCTCGCTTAAATCAAAGGGCTCTTTATCGCCAGATGGAACGACATGTTTATAGTTCACCCTTCATCATGAGATGTCCGGTGTCCGTACAATGATATCCATGGCAGAGTCTATCGTCGATACAATGAGGGGCCGAAGGTGATGCGCGCGTAAATGTGGGTGATTGTATATTTTTGGGCAAAATCCATCGTGAAAGCGTCCACGAGACCCCCCCGCTCCACATATCAATGTCCCCTATAAAGTAAAGATATATCGATGGCAAAAAATAGTAGTTTGTGGCACTATGATGCAGCGACCCATTGCGCGATTTCCTTTAGGACACTGGTCCTTTCCGGCTCATGCCATGAGAAGACGATAAAGTCATGAACACCATCAGGCGCTTCATAATATCGAACATTTCCGTCGTCTTCCTCCAACCCATTTCCTTCGCCGAGATCCTCGATCATCCTATCTTTGAGGGTTCTGATTTGATCTATGAGTACCTCAGCGCCTCCACCAACAATGAAGGTTCGTGGGAAGCCCTTGAAGCTGATCTGAAACGATGGGTCGAGAGAGGCGGGGGAAATATATCGGTTGAGCCCTCCAAATCCTCGACCATGAGGGCCAAAGAGTGCGCCTTTGGCATACTCAGTCCCATCACCAGGGCCAATGTAATCTGTGTTCAGGAACGTCTTCGCAGAGCCTGAAGACAAAGCCTCATGCGTCGTACCAAGATCACACCACGGGGACAACAGGATAAGCGCGCCAGGAGGAGCAGGGAGGGTGGCATCAGGGGCGTTCTTGTTTTCAACGAGATAGCGAGTGAGCGCATGTGCAAGGTTACCCCCAGCAGAATCTCCCTCGACAATGATATCTGATGGAGAGAATCCGACCACATTCACCAGATAATTGTATCCAGCAAGGGCATCGAGGAGTGCTGTTGGGAATGGAGCAGCAGGTTTGAATGGCTTGTCGGCAGAGAGGCGGTACTCTATGGAAAATACTCGGTGGACAGGGTCGACATGCTTGAGGAATCCTTTTGCGATGTTTGCGGTGGGATCAGTTGGGTGCGCCGATAGTCGGATGTAAGCACCTCCATGGAGTGCATAAACCACCTTTTCGCCCGGCATTGGTGGTGCGGCAGTCCTGATAGAAGATCCCTTCCTGTGCATCCAGTAGCCAGGAACACGGATCGACGATGCAGACACGACTTGCGCCCAAGTTTGGAGTTCGCCAACAAGAAGTTCTGGAACTGCGCTGACCCAAACACCTTTTACGCCGACACCAGGCGTGATTCTCAAGTGATTAGGGAGCTTGAACAAAGGTCCCATGCTGACGGATAATCAATGACGGTGCGGTTTTCGAAATCAGCCAGCTTACTTGGTATTGATACTTAATACGAGACGGACAAGTCTGACCATCAACGTGCGTTTGAAGTCCCATGTCTTGCGAGGACGCAAGGACCTATCAACGAAAGAAGATAATTAGAACATACCAATAGATATAAATGGAAGGCCTGGAGCTACCTTGGGGCGCTTAAGAGAACCCATAAAGGTATGCGAACGAGGAGAGTGACTATCAATTGATAGATCACGTAGAGTCCCTTGAGAGGTTGCTGGCGAAAGGCATAGACCATGATCATGAAAGCAAGGCGCCTCTGGGGGAACCCTATAAGTTGAACATATCATGTACCTGACTTTCACAGGGGATCAATCATATGATTGTTTAATATCCGGGTTAGAAATTGCAGCCGTAGAAGGTGAATACCCCTCGCTTGGGGGGTTCTTATGTCTCAACCAAGCGCAGAGCCTCCAGTGGTACTTAGCCAGGATAAAGATGCAATTATTTGTGTATGCTTGCCTAACTCCTTAGTGCAGCACCAACACAATAATGCCTAATTTCAACCTCAAAAAAGCCATTGAACAGGAAGAGGCCTACCTACGACTTGAATATCCAACCCCGAAGGATATTCCAGGATGTATAAGATTAATGGATGATTTCCTTTCTTGCGGGGGTACTGCGTATTTCATTTTTGTTTGCTTGGCTTAACCGGCTCACTGTTTCCAGCTATTCGTTCCCAAGTCAAAGCAGTCTACAGATACGGCGAACGCTCTCAATGCGACTACAAATGGGAGGATGTAAAGTTCTGCATGAGCTTGAAGGGCTTGCATCCAGAGCAACAGCGGGAAGAATGGATTCGCCGTCGTGCTGAGTGGTGGGCAAACAGACGATTGAACAGGAGCAGCGAAGATGTATGGGATATCCGAGAGTAAGCTTTTTTTCATCTTATAGGGAGGCTATGACTTATGGGATTTGGTATTACCTCATAGGGAGCCACTAAAAGGATATCCGATACCAATTACGGACGAGCAACTTGGTAGACAATCCATTGCATGACTATCGAACCGCGTTAGCGCAGAATACGACATCCCTCCATGCTCAACATCATGTAATAGGTAAAGGGGGGCAAAAAATGGTTGGTTTTAAAATAATGTTTGAATCTCTGCAAAGGTTTTTGAGAATGTCGATCTGTTGAAGGAAATACGGATCGTTGGTTGGACCCTGCCAGAACAAACCGAACGTTTGCAACATACCCTTCCGTGAGTGGAGGAGCTCGGCAAAGTGCATACTCCCTGTAACATTGTCGGCATTGACGGGGTATGCTTTGCACATTTTGAGACGTAGAGAGCGGAGATCTCGTGTGAGAGGTTGCAGCGCTGTTTTGTTTATGGGCGAATTGTAGGAAAAATGGGTTAACGCGGGGCATGTTCCGGCAATCCATTGGGCCAATGACATTTCCCAATTCCTCTGCGAGTCCGTATGTAGCTCAAGACTCTCTAATCGTGATCCAATATTGTTAAGCAGAAGGACCTTTCGTATATCTGCTTCATCCCACCCTACGCCTGCCAAGCTCAGTTTGCGTAGAACACTTTGTCCTTTTGATTTTTTGGGAGTGATGCGCACAAGCAGCTTTTCCAACGCAGGGGTGAATGAACTGCGCCCGCCTATTATGAGCTCAGACAAGTTGGGCAGCTCAGCAGGTAAATGAAAATCTGAAACTCGGTGTCGCTGCCGCGCGTCAACACCCCAATGGTAAACTTCAAGCCGTCGCAGATTTTGACCTAAGCCAACCAAGGCACGCGAAAGATCGACATAGAAATAGGTAGGGCGGTGATTGTGCAAGGTCAAAGATTGTACGCTGCATTGGAGTGGGCGTGCGGATTTATGGACCCACGTTCTCTTCAAAAACACGAGGTTGGTGTCCATGCATGTCAGTTTCTGAAGGTTAGGGCAGTGATTCAGGCAATCGGCTATGGTGGTCACGTGTTCCTTGGTGACTCTTGGGCATTGGTCAATCATGAGGGATTCAACAAGCTGGGCATTTTTGCCATGGTGAAGGGCCAACGAATACTTCCGCAGTTGTGCTGTAGAGGAAGGAAATATGACAATTTCTTGGAAAAGTATATTGGTGACAACTCGGTTCCAGGATCGACAAACGAGGCGTAGGGCAGCGAATTTACTGCGAGCAGCAACATACTTCGCATTGGTTGACTGTGGAATATTGTGGTTTGAATCAAGGCTGATGCGTGGCGCAAGTAGATGGAGGATATTAGAAAGGACTTCGGCGGGGAGGTCAAGAGGTTGTGGACTAGACAACGATACCATTGCTTTTGGCGTAGCTGTTGAGGCTGCAAATGCTCTTGGTAGCGAGGAAGATGCAATGCTTCCATTTGCAAGTATGTTATCAACATCGGCCATCGTACAGGGTGGTTGAGCTCACCAATGCTGATATATAGGGCTGGGTTTTGGCAGAAGGAAAATGCTCAACGATATGGAGATCAGCAGTTGTAGATGGGAGATAGAACAGTAACGCGCTTTTCAAACCCCGCTCAAATGAAGTTGACGCGACGCGTCGCTTTCAATTTTACCACCATAAGGAGTCATGGTTAGAGCTCGCGTCAATACCATCTATCTTCGACTAACAGTGATTCCTAGGTTCCCCGAGGCTCAAAACGACAAAGATCAGGATCTCCTCCAGCCGGATCGTCGCCTTTACAGCGACCAAGTGCTACTCGACGCGATTCTCAGTCGTCTCTGCCTCCTTCTTCACCTCCAGCACCTTTCTCTGATACAGATGAGAGCATGGACGATAGAAATGCAGTTAGGGATGTTGAGATTGATGATGAAGAGGACGACGGAGAGGACCTATTTGGACAAACCGTTGAAGGGTGAGGGCCATTTACTCGTGATAGTCTCCTTCCTCATGCATAGTGCAACAGAGATTATGCTCCCAATGAACTTCTAGATCGCTACTCCGATGCTGGCCTCAACGATGATGAAGAGGTCGAAGAACTCTCCGCCGCTGCAAGGCGAGACGCTGAAAGAAAAATGGCTCGTCGGGATCGACTGGAACGCACCAGTAAACGTGGCTCGCGTGCCGCGCAGCGCAGCCGTGCTCCTGCTTTCTTGGGCAGCGATGATATAGTGGATGACGATACGGACGATGAATTTGGTATCTCCCGGATGAAAAGACGGACGCGCAAGCAATACGATGAGAGGCGAGATTTGGATGATCTGGATGGGGTTGACGATGTTAGCCAATCCACCCCATAATCTATCAAATCACAGCTGATCCGGTCTGTAGGAAATTCCTCTGGAGCAATTGAGTGACATCAAAGCCAAATCCATTGTGGAATGGATTGCAAACGATCGCGTGCGCAGGTCCATCATCAAACATTTTCGACAATTTCTTATGACCTACGTCGATGAGCATGGTTCGTCAGTCTATGGGCAGCGGATTCGCAACTTGGGTGAAAGTCAGTGAAGCGAATCATATATCGTCAATTCTTATTCACGCACTAAATACCCATAGCAAATTCTGAATCCCTTGAGGTGTCATACCTGCATCTAGCCCTCTCGAAGCCAATATTGGCTTATTTCTTGACTAATTCTCCAACTGCCATGCTAGAAATTTTCGATGAGGTAGCCTTGAATGCTATCCTCGTGTATTATCCTTCTTATAGGCGCATCCACTCTGAAGTGCATGTTCGCATTGCCGACCTCCCCCTAAGCTCGACTCTTCGGGATCTTCGGCGAGCCAATTTGAACAACTTGGTGAGAGTTTCGGGGGTTGTTACGCGGCGAAGTGGTGTTTTTCCACAACTCAAATATGTCAAATTCGACTGTCGCAAATGTGGTGCGGTCTTGGGACCTTTCTATCAAGATGCAACAAAGGAGGTTAGGATCAGTTATTGTGCCAATTGCGAGAGCAAAGGCCCGTTTCCTGTGAATTCTGAACAGGTATGTAAATGCGAACCGACATACCTCCCTTCCTCTTATTATGTTCAGACGGTGTACAGAAACTATCAAAAAATGACTCTCCAAGAGTCGCCAGGCTCAGTCCCTGCTGGTCGTTTGCCAAGGCATCGCGAAGTTATTCTACTTTGGGATCTTATAGATAGTGCAAAGCCCGGCGAGGAAGTCGTGAGTGATTTTTGCAATGGCTCGTGTGTGTCGTCTTACCTATATAATAATAGGAAGTGACAGGCGTGTACCGTAACAATTTCGATGCATCTCTTAACTCCAAGAACGGATTTCCGGTGTTCTCCACAATCATTGAAGCCAATCACATCAACAAGAAAGAAGATCTTTTTGCTGCTTTCCGTCTTACTGAAGAGGATGAGAAAGAAATCCGCAACCTGGCAAAGGACGACCGCATTCGGAAAAGGATTATCAAATCGATTGCTCCTTCGATCTATGGCCACGAAGACATCAAGACCGCCATAGCGTTGTCCCTTTTCGGAGGCGTTTCGAAGGATATTAATCATAAGCATCGCATTCGTGGCGACATTAACGTTCTTCTGCTAGGAGATCCTGGTACAGCCAAGTCACAGTTTTTGAAGTATGTAGAGAAGACGGCACATCGATCAGTCTTTGCCACCGGCCAGGGAGCTTCTGCCGTTGGTTTAACGGCCAGCGTCCGCAAGGACCCTATAACGCGAGAATGGACACTCGAGGGTGGTGCCCTCGTTCTCGCTGATAAGGGCACCTGCCTCATCGACGAGTTTGACAAGATGAACGATGCCGATAGAACCTCTATCCATGAGGCTATGGAGCAGCAGTCGATATCTATCTCTAAAGCTGGCATTGTGACGACATTGCAGGCTCGTTGCGCTATCATTGCTGCCGCCAACCCGATTCGAGGCCGCTACAACCCAACAATCCCATTCCAGCAAAATGTGGAGCTGACTGAGCCGATTCTATCCCGTTTTGATGTGCTTTGTGTTGTGAAGGACACAGTCGACCCTGTGATGGATGAACTACTGGCAAGATTCGTGGTTGGTAGCCATTTAAGAAGCCATCCCGCATTTGACAAAGAAACGGAGGAGATGGATGTAGGGACAACCTTGGACGCCGATGTTTGTCTTCCTCATTGAAATTCTTTTCTCCTGCTAACCTGATTTCCCCATCAGATCATTCCCCAGGATATCTTGAGGAAGTACATTATGTATGCACGGGAAAAGATACACCCAAAGCTCTTCGACTTAGACCAGGAGAAGCTAGCGCGGCTGTTCGCTGATCTCCGGCGCGAGTCCATGGCTACTGGCTCCTACCCTATCACCGTACGACACCTCGAGAGCATGATCCGTATGGCAGAGGCGAGCGCAAAGATGGCGATGCGAGAGTATGTACGCGTTGATGATATCGATCTCGCCATCGAAGTTGCAATCGGCAGTTTCGTGAACGCCCAGAAGATGAGCATCAAGAAGACTCTACAAAGGGTGAGGTCTTCTGGTTTCAGTAAAATGCAGACTTTTAACCATCTGAAAATGGTATAGGGTTTCAGAAAATATCTTACACAGTCCAAGGACCATGAAGAGTTGCTCGCCTTTTTGCTTGGTGGTCTCATCAAAGATAAAGCAAGACTCCATCAACTGCAACGACATGAACAGCCGGAATATGTCAATGTCCAACTCTCAGAGCTGGAAGACCGGGCAAGTCTTCATTCTTTCTTTTCTCTCATCAGCCAAACCCATAACTCCAATTTGCAGGCCAAAGAGCATGACATCTATGATATCAACCCCTTCTTGAGAAGTAAACTCTTCTCGACGAATGGTTACAAGCTGAAGGAAGGGTTCATTGAAAAACATTTCAGGGTGGATTAAGATTTTGTATGCCTCGTCACTGTGCTCACTTTCCTTTCGTCATGTAATGTATTAAAATTATATCTTACCCTTTGATAGGACAAATGAGAGGAGGATGTCTAGGGGATTGAAATATGTCCACTCTGTGATCCTATGGGATGGTGGTTTTGTGGTGATAACAGCGGTCATGAGGGACGCGACAATGATGACGGTTCAAGCTGTGTCTCTGGTGGAGTTGATGTTTGAACTGTTTCGAGAGAATCTGAAGGAGGAGGGATACCAAATGTTTTCGTTGCGCCTGGTGTCGGTGATGACGCGGTCGTAACAGCATCGTCGGTCACAGGTGTCGCGTCTTCTTCGTCATCGTCCATGAGTTCTAAAATTTTGTTAAATGATTGAGAATGACCTGAGAGATGGGTCATACATGCCTTCACCATATATTTCAGGATGTGCTCGAAAGCACGTTTGCATGTTCTTAAATTTGTCCACACAATTGATACCTTTTGGCTCCTCCTCCGAGAATACGAAGCAAGAAAATGCTTCCCGGAATTCCATGCCACAAGGCCCATGGGCCATTCCTCCAAGACAGGGACAGTCCCAGTTTATCTCCCCTGTGACGGGATTGTATGCACCGCCTGTCCCCTCGCCTTGCTCAGAGCCGTCCTGGTCACCGTCTGGGCTCGTTTCTGTGGTCTTGGCATCGTCCAAAACTTTACTAGCGTCAAGAATGGCCTCGCCTGATTCTGAGGTTGTAAGAGGTGAATCAGTTGGTGCTTTATTGGCAGCAGAAGTAGTCAATGACGACTGTGGTTTGGAGATTACGTTGACTTTCGGAGGGGCCTGTTCGCTAGCTGAACGTTAGGTAGGCTCAGAAAAAGGGTATCCTGCGATTAGGCGAATGTGTTGCTCACAATGAGGAAGGGATGGGCTGTCAAGTCTGATTTTGTTTTCATCCGCCAGGCGCCATGTCAGATAGGTCGCGGTGGCCAGAGATGCACCGAGGGTGGCGCTGGCCATCCTGTTGAACGAAGACCTCGATTGCTGGAATGCGTTTGTGTGGAGACATCTGCGCAACGAAAGACGCGTGAACCTGGCGAACATTTGTTGGTATAGTTGTATGAAGAGTGTGAATAATCACTCGGCTTTGGCAGCACTTACGAATCCATTGGCTTTCAAAACAAACATGACATAGCAAGTCGTAAGTTACAATGTACAATTTTGACTTTTCTACCTTACAACACTCTGAACGATAATCGCATCCTCATTTTTACACAAATACACAACGCAAGCCCAGGGTATTAATGTCCGCCGCATGGCCACAAATTGCTGATAATATAGCCATCCATTTGGCCCATAAATCATACGCTCAGCGCGCTACCAGATCTGAGGAGGCAGGTCAGCCCAATCCACGCTTGTACCAAAAAAAATGGACTAACTGTTCGAGATGAATTTTTCTCTCGTGCCATGAGATCGTTCAGGCACCGCGCAACAATCCCGACACCTTCCTCGACAACTGCCCGGTCCTCAGCTGCCACCTTGTTTAAAAGGCGTCGGAACCTGTCAGGATGCCATCGTAGCTGTGCGCTACGTATCCGATCCTTCCGTGACTGCGAGTGTGAATGCAGGGGCGAGAAGAGGAACCTGGTGATTACGCATGGCTGGATGTCCTCCACTGATGACGGGGGCGAGGCAAGCGGCCATGGAATGGACGCAAATGTCAGCGGATCCACGGACGACGTCAGTTTTGACCATTGTTCCTCGTATCGTGCCCAAGCCTCGATCATGCCTCTGTCCGATCGGATGCGTTCTGCCCTTTCTTGTTCCCTCACCTCCGTGTATACCCTCGCCCGCTCCTCTGCGATCCGATGCCTCTCTGCTTCCCGCTTCAGATGGACCTTGATTTCGATCCGTCTCACTTCATCTTGTATCCGGGCCTTGGTCTTCTCCCTTTCCGCAGCCAATCGCCGCGATTCTTCCTCCTGCCGCATCCACTTCTCCGCTTCCAGCTCGTATGCGTAGGTCATCTCGTCCCAGCCTTTTCTTCGGGCATGCCCAACGCTGCTCGTCGTATAGTTCTCGCTGTGGTAATCCTTGGACAAGAAGACCTGCTGCTCCATCACCCATTTCTCCGTCTTCCTGCTGCGTTTATCGTTCTCCTGCTCGACAACCCAGGTGTATGTCTCTGTCATGTGTTGCCACGGCCTCTCTTGTGTCCTATCCTCGAATCCCGCTGCCAAACTTGGCTTGCGTCGAACAGGAGTGCCTGCACCGCCAGTTCGTGATCGGTGGACATTGTGGGGGCGATAATAATGAGTAGAATGTGTTTGAGGAATAATGGTTGCCATGACGAAAAACAAGAGCGCAAAGAACGCTCAAATAGGCTGATATGCTCTCCAGGAGGTTCAAAGTTGGGGTTTGAAGGCCTCCCGATACACAGATTATATGGACTCGCAGCACACTGTCAGCGTGATAACCACGCAATCTGCTGTGTATCCATCGCCGTGTGTGTGTGCCTCCCCTTTCCAGTTGTTGCGGGAATACGTACTTTAGCGCCTCGTTGTTCGGCATGTGTATCACTAGATCCGTCATTGAGGAAAACACGTTTCAGGTTTCAAGATACCTCAAGTGTTCCATCACTTGTGAATCTGATTACGCCACTGCCAACATTAGCCACGGACATCGACATTCACATAGCCTTGAGGAACGAATCAAACGTACAACTGTTTTTTTATGCTTCATAAAGTTGTGTGCCAGCCTCATTGAAAATGCATTTACGCAATGTGTTGATCTGATGACGGTGGAGTTGCTTCACTTGAACCCCCTTTGATAAGATTACTTATAGCTGGCACGGAGTGCGTGCCTCAGAAGATTAATGATGCAGATATGATGATGATATTGATTGCATAACGAAAACAAAATGAATTATCCAAATGAGCAACATAAAGCACACATTAACACAGAGATAGCGGCCAGAATAAATGAGGAAACTAGAGAAAGCGACTGATAGACGATAGAAAGAAACAAAATCTGGGGACCAGAAGTGAGCAGTGGGTCAGGACTGGGAGTATATTCAGACTCACCAGAACAAGAAAGGGGCATCATGGACGTCATGAGAGAGGAGTCTGCCCATGTTCCGGAGCTCCGATTTGCAGAAATGATAGGACGAGTGGTATTGAGCTATTTTGGAGGCATTGCAGCTCAAGGTCTCGGCCAGACCATACCAACCCGTCGACGCGTGGCTGCTGGTCGCTTTTGTAGAAGACATCTTTCTCGTCCCCTTCACCAGAATCTTCACCCTCGTCGCTGCCTTCCTTCTCGTGCGACAAGTCAAGTTCATTTTTTCCAGCGCCACGTTGGTACACCTTGCTCCGCGACTTGGACCGAATATGCATAGATATGGCCTGGGTAGGGTTTGAGAATGCTTGATGATCGGGGAAGTAGGGATTGAAGTTGCCATTTTGGGTGAAGCCATTCGAGTTTTGGGGCGATGCTTGGGCAGATGGGCCGATCAGCGTTTCTTGTAATATCTTGAACGCAATCTTTTCGGCTGCTTTGTAGAACTTGGACGCTCGAGGGGACCCTGATCCAGTAGAAGCTGCAGTGGTGTCAATGTGTCGCCTCAAAAATACCACCCATTGATGCCGAATTAATGAATCGTCCACACTGAACATGTATCGCCGCTTCAGTCCAGAATGATTCACGAAAGCCAGCTGGAATGTGTTGCGCATGAAGGCTCGTTCGACAGCCAATGTGCTGCTCAACGGGAGACCGGTGTACTTCAATGCGTTAGGCCCAGATCGATACATGATCATTGTTTTCGGACCAAGCGAAGTCCCCATCACACGGAACGATACCTCGGACGATTTTGCGAAGTTCAGAATAGGAGGTTCAAAGGTGAGATCCTGGCCATATAGCTGGATGCTCAACAGCGGATCTGCCTGTGGTATGCGCAAGATGATAGGATCAGATTGAACCTTGTAAGTCAGGCGAGATGGTAAGGGTCGTTTGATGGTAATTGGGATATCAGTTGCACCGCTGGTCGAGCTCCGAGCTTGGCATAACCGTTCTTGGCGTATAGAGTCGTAAAGTTCCTCCAGAAGTTCATCAGACACAAGGTATCTGACGTCATATCTACGGAAGGCATCCACAAAATCTCTGGCCTGGACATTGAGCCTTGAATATCCGGCAGAACCGACATCTTGAGTGATTCCATCATGAAGGAACTCGTTGAGCTGAACGAGGGCTCTAACGAGGCGAACCGCCATATCCTTATCATATGCGACGACTTTGGCATTTGCCTCGTACCAGCGGCTTGCAAAGGAATCCAGGAGATATTCGAGAGCGTTTGGGTTCTGTGGTGTACGAGGCGGGATATTGATAGAGTACAGAAATACCCTCAGTGCTTTATCGACCCGCAATCCGGTAAAACCAAAACAATCAAGATATGTCTTGAGGATGGACTTGGATGCGCGTTTGGAGAAATATTCGCCGAGACGTGAGCGATCTAAGTCTAGCGATTTGAAGAGCAGTTGGCCCAGAAGGACAGAGTCGTTGGGGATATTGAGCTTTGTGAAGAAAAGCGAGATGGCCTGATCGGGATCTTTGGCGAAGTGGTGGATGAAGGCCTTCACATGAGGGTTACGAGGCGCAGTGGTCTGGTTGACGGTTTTAGTCTGAGGTTCAGTACGATCTGGACCTAGGTGCAAATGGCGAAGATGCACGACGCTCTTGACGATGCATTTCCTATCCAACGGCATTGGCTTACTATATGCATCCAGAAGATTGTCTTGATCCTGGGTGACAGGCTTTGCGATGACAAGGATATCGTTGAAGAGGAATAAGAGGCGGTCTTTGACGGTGTTGGGATTCACAACTTGCAATACGGGAGAGGAAAGTATAAGTTTGCGTGGTGGGTCATCGATGGCAGCAGCCCACATGGGGCTGCGTGAACCCCGCGCCAAACTCTCATCGAGACGTTCCAGGACCATGGATGCCTTCGTTCCATTGGCGCCAAGGGAGTATTGGGACGATGAAGTAGAGGATGATTCTGAGGTCGACTGAGCTGGGTAGTCACTGATAGAAGACGAGAGATCAGGTGTTGCAGGTGGCAGTGGATGTGGTCGTGATAGTTCGGCAGCCGGAGAGTCATCCAAAGATAGATGAAAGGGCTCTAATCCAACTGCCTGATCGAAGGGCAAATGTTGCTTCGACCGTGGAGTTTTCTGTATATCGGTAGCATCGGATTGTCCAGAGTCGACACCGACACCAACAAAACGCCATTGATCCGATGATATTGAAGAGATGTTTTTCCTCTCCGATAACGTGTCACCGCTTGTGCTCGTAGGGGTGCTTCCGCTGATATCTTCCCAGTCTGTGCCCAGATCGTTATCTTTCCCCTTAAGAAGATCTGACAAAGAGGCTTTCTTGCTGTGGTTCGCTGCTTGTGGGGGGTCGATAATGGGATGGCTGATAGAGATTGAAGTGTTGGGTGATTGAAGTGGTGTTGACTTTTTCTTGTTGTTTTTGCTTAGCCATTGCTTGACTCCAGGAAGCGTCATTGGCAGTTTCAGGTTGAGAGTACCAGAACCGCTATTTTGGGAGGATAGGACCGGAGCAGAATCAAAGTTGTCAGCATAAGCTGCAGAAGACGACGTTACATTGAGAGGAGAATCAGGCATAAATTTTGCGAGCAATCGTGTATCAGAGGCTTGGTGGGACAATTTTCGCTCCCGTGTCATCTCGGGCGTCTCATGAGGGGTAGCAGTGAGGGGTGAGTGGGCCTCTTCGTAACCGCTGGCAAACGAAGTCACGTCTGGGGTCGAGGATGACGCAGCAGGGAATGCTTTTGCGCGATTGCGCTGCTCCTCGAGCTTCTTCATACCTGGGAATGGGAAGAGTTTTGCGTTTTGGTACTTCGACAAATCTGTAGAAGAAGCAGGCGGAATTGGGGATGCACTCCCTCGTGGGGGGGCATGCGGCGTCAACGACAGGATAGAGGCAGAGGCGGATGGTGACTGCATCAGAGGCTGATGAGCCTGTTGCTGCTGGTGTTGAAAATAAATACCCACAGAATCACCCCTGTCTGTCTTACTGGTTAGACTGGCACCACTTTCTCGACTGACACTTGAATCTGTATAATCACGGCGTTCCCGCGTAACGATGCTGTTACTGCGTGATCGACGACCACTGCTGGATCCCCTCGCAAATGTGCTTTTGACCTTCTCCCAAGCGCTAGGAGAGGACGCTTCACCGTTTTTCTTTGAATGTTCAACAGGGAGGCGATCTTCCCAGTCAGTAAACTCGCCCATGACTGGCGAGCGCTCACTTTGTATACGTGATGCAATGGAAAGTCGTGTTGGATAGACCTGAGGTGAGGTTGAGTCATCGCTTGGAAGGGTGATAGATGCCGAATGAGACAAAGCAGCAACAGAAGATGGTGAGGGCGGTGGGATGAAGGATGGGGGGATTTTAGGTGATGTCTCTGATTCGATTAACAGGCTCTTTGAGTCCGACGATACGCGAGGAGAGATATCATCGTGAAGAGAAAACTGCTGCGAAGAGTTCGGTGATAGCGGAGCCACATCATACTCCCTATCATCCAGCTCTTGTTGTAAATGATTCTGATCGTCATCCTCATCCTCATCATCGTCTATCGGCATACGAATCTCAGGCACTACCATGCAATTAGTACGTCGATCATCACTATCAACAGAAAACACTACCTGGGGAAGCAATCCAACTAATTTCACGGTCATATTCTTCTCCAGTGGCACCGTAAGGTGTTCGAGGCCTGAAGGAATCTGCGGGATAGAGAACCTCTTCATCGTCATCACTGACAGTAATAGGTCTCTCCTTGTGTGGTGTAATGAAGGGGCTACTTGGAAATGCATCATTCCTGGATGGAGGTCTTTGACTCAGGAAGACAGGTACGCCCACAGCGGATGGTGCCGTGGCTGAGTCGGAGGAAGCGTTGGAAGGAGCATCAGAAGAATGAGCAGTGCGTATTGCCGTAACTGAAGGATGAAAGCGTTGGGGGGGAGTAATGGGGGGTCCGAGTTGCCGACTCTGAGCACGATAACGTTCTTCGTCATCCTCTTCCTCTTCTACAACGACGCTCCTTCGGCGCGGAATCTCAGGACGCTCAACCTCAACTTCTTCATGTTTTGATACTGAAGGGGACTCTTCTGGTTGTACATTGATGTGCTCGATAACACTGAATGCAAGATTGGGTGTTGTGGATCGAGCACGTAGAGAATCCAGTAGATGGGGTAGCGGAGTTGGAGGTACGATCGGCGTATTTGGCGAGGTAGAAACGAATTCCGTATCAGAGATGACGGGGGCAGCAGAAGAGCCTCTCCGTGACCGCCGACGCCGGCGCTTGGGAGTTGGAGAAGGCGCTTGCACTTCTTCAGCACCACTGGCTTGCTCCGTATCGGCCTCTTTAGTTATTCGACCCCCTATTCGAGTTAGCATATTCTGTCTTGCAAGAGAGCGCTCCCCACCCGAAACTGTATTGTTCCGGCCGAGTTTTCCAGGTTGCGGAGGTGGTGTAGGGGAAGGTGAGGGGTCGTACGTCTCTTTGCCACCAGTCAATTTGAGCATTGCTTTGCGACGACCAGCAGCACTACCTGCACTATTCGAGCGAATAAGACCCCGAATTGCTTCCAAAGTGGGAAGTGGAATAGGAGTTGGGGGCGATGTCCCGGGATAAAACAACGAGGACTCAGGGGACATGGGCGTGGGAGACCGTAGAAACTGAGAGTTCGCGACAGCAGCAAGGTTTGAAGGTATTGGAGCTAAAAGAGTAGGTATGGTTGGGAGAGCAATGAGGTGAGGCAGAGATGGGCCTTCTTCTTGCGACGAATCCCCCCCTAGCATAAATTGCGGGATTGGGGACTGCAATGCCCGATTCTTGCCCTTCATATCCTTAGAGCCCCTCGAGCGGGACCGGGAGCGCGACCTTCTTTTTGCACGAGAGGTTGGCCCCGGCGAAAGAGTTCTTTCTTCAACGTAATCTTCAGCGTCCTCAA
>JASFDG010000045.1:0-77400 GCA_036937095.1 Phaeolepiota aurea
CGGCTGCCGCGAATGACCCTCCCCTGAAAAAGACCCTCATAACGCGTGCCTCCTTGGCAGTTCAGAAGCGAACATTTCAATTTATCAGTTTGAGGCAGATGGCATGTCAGAAATAAATAATCATAATAAATTCAAGTGTACAATATGCAGAAGCAACGTAACAAATCTCATACAAGAACATCCTTTGAAAAACCGTGACTGTACGCCTCTATATCACCGCTATAACCACACTAGGTTGTGTTGGACAGTGTCTACTTGAGCATAAGATATGGCTTTTTAAAGCAAGGAGGGGCTTACATTGGAATATCCAGGGGGGGGATTTGCCTGCTCTTCCTCGGTGTGGCCTTCTCCACCTGCTTGGCTTACGACACCACCTCCAGTGCCATTATTGCCAACCGTCCCACCCATCAGAATAGTGAAACCCTCGTTTGCCCCCCTGGAAACATGATGCATGAGCGCCTTTACCCCATCTATAAGCCCCTTTGCTGCCAACCAAATGCCATCCAGAGTCGTGCTTGCTCCTACCAAAACACCATCCACAGCCACCTTTCCTCCTGCCAAACTCCCCTCCCATGCACTGACAATGAAGCGAGAGCCGGCCTTCAAGACCAAGATATGAAAGTTGATAATGCTGTCGACACTGCCAAGGTAAAGTTTGCGATCATCAAAGCGGAGGGTTCGGACCATAAGCCATGGCATGGATAAGGCGACAATATAGGCAAGGGCCATGACTGGGAATTCCCACCAATGGCCTGGGTCGCAGCAATGAGGGGATATATTTGGCAATATTTGAGTGACATACCTCTCGTTTTATGTTCTATGCTTATTGCCGCAAGAATAAATGACAAGGTGGAGATGCTGAGCAGCTGATGGTTGGCTGGGATGCCCATCATTGCATAGGCAGTAGGGATGATGATATTGGAAATGACGATAGATGCCAGTTCAATCCATATGGAGGCTGGCAGGAATACCAAGGCCAATATATACACCACAATTGGACTAAGGAGAATCGTGATAAACCACACCAGGTGGCCAAAAGATTTGACTAGTGATATCGTTTGAGGTATGTTGTCTGGAGAGTGGTAGATAGATGGTGGGGTTCCATGCTGAAGGGACAAGTTTCGTTTAAGCCCCAGATTTCCAGTCATGTTTTGAAGTATACTGTTGTAAGTTATAGGGGGTACAATGTTGAAAACTGATTATGGATGTAGCGGACATTCCCGATTTGTTGTGTCTTGCCCTCCAATTACGATTTATCATATGTAGCAAGGCTAGTACCAAAACGAAGGAAAAAGACCCAAAATGTTGGGCATTTGCTGGCGAGAGCTTGTATTTGATTGCGCTAGTGGGTCCATCCTTGCCCTTGTCCTTGTTCTTGTTCCTCCCCTTTTAAACGAGGTGTCAAATGGTTCATCAATCCCACCCCAGGCACAACAACTGCCATGAGTTCCCCCCATCCCGCCAAAGCCCTCGTAAAGGACATTGAAAAAGTACATCGCACAACAAAACCAGTATCAGATCGGGCGGTTGACATTCGAAAGGCTCGAATTCCACTTCCATCTCATCGCCACGCCGCAGCATCTTCTCCATGGCCGTGGATTGATGTCCACCTCAGTAAGTCCTTCACATTAACCCGATTCATTGCAATGGATAGTCTAATCAGTCTCGTCAGAGGCTACAGATAGCGAAGCGCTTCCCTCGGTTTGCAATCACAATACATGTGACAAGAAATGCTGGGTTAGCTACCCGCAGAATATTTTTCCAACCTGGACACCATCCCAAGTCGAGAGAAGCGGAATCAAGAAGGCTATGACTGATAACCCTGACACAGTCGCTTCCATCATACATCGGGTCGATATAGTAGCAGCTAGGACTCAGACCGCTTTTCAAATGATGAGCACCGTCAAGGCTTCAGAGGAGCGAATTCCCTGGCTCTCGGTTGGATGAAGGCTGCCAATGTATGCAGATTCGCGCACATACCTCGCCTCAGTTTGCTTACACCAGGATGCTGTTTAGATGTTCGAGCCTAAGGATACACCGACTGTTCGGTGTTTCGAGGCCTGCGTCTTCCAAGAGTCATCGTGTAATAAAATTTCTCAGATTCAATATCGCTCCATCGTTCTTTTCGTCTGCTTTGAACTGGACTCCAGCATGGTATATCGATGGAGAGATGGGAGAGGAAGATCGTAAGCCTCTATCAGTAGCCACTCCAAATAGACATCTCATCAACATCAACATCTAGATTTGATGATCGTTGACAGGGGAATCTGAAAAGTCGATCAAGATCTATGCCGCAGCTGCGATTCCACTCACGGTCGTAACAATCTGGGTAATGGTCGCGTTCCAGATTCAACACAAGTTCCCGGACCAGCACTTGTCATATCTCCAGTGGCTATTTTGGCCAGCACTGTTAGTTGCGCGGTTATTTAGGAAGGCACACAAGGTCTATCGACGTCGCGTCCGAGAAGACAACTCAGTGTGGTCTGGGGACTTGAACGTGCAAGCGCTTAGTGCTTAATGACTTCAGCTGCCGCACAGAAGCGTTCTTATGAAGTTACCATTTGTATTTATGACGGCCTAGCCTTGATACAAGGTACAAACTCGTCGTATTCTCGTGACTTATCAGAATCAATAGCAATTCGTCAATACGCTAGAGGACTGTTGGACTGATTGGTGTGCACAGCTACGTTAGATCATAAGCAGCAGGTAGAGGGGGTATCCTGTTGAGGATCATCCTCAATTGCATACTCCAGTGAGCCAATGTCCGTCCAATGCCCAGAAGCTTTTGTTCGTTCACCTTTGCAACACGAGATCGGAGCTTCCATGTGGATAAAGGGCGTCGCAACTCGTCGAATCGCCGTACCACTTCATCCATATTGGGCCTGTCCGCGGGATCATCCTTGACCATGTCAGAAACCAATCCCTGCATGAAGCCAAAACCCTGTTTGGCAGCATGAAACTTATTACCCTGTGTGGTGATATATGAATAATGGCAAGGAGATATCAATAATTCACGAACGTTGATGAAGTGCTGACGGATTACGTTCCCGAGACAATAGACATCGACGGCAAATGGGTCACAGGGCTCGTTGTTCACAAACTCGGGCACTGTACGGTCCCCTCCCCATTCTGGCATTTCAAGACGCGAGTCTAGGGGTGCCGCTGGGTCGTATTGTTTGGATAGTCCGAAATCTACAAGATAGTATTTGATGGGTTTAAAGGTTCGAGATGTATATCGTGCTTCGCCCGTGAAATCTCGCTTCATGTGAGATTGCACGGGGTGTGGGGGGTCTAGGTATAGCGGCGTCGCGTCCATCATGATATTATGCCCAGCTGGTGGATACGCCCAGAGCTAACGTGCCGATCACTCCACCAACCGCGCCGATTTGTGCAGCGCAACTGTTCGCCGTATAATTGGCGGGGTGGGCATATCTGAGGATGCCATTGCCTACCAAGCTGGGGCCGTTGTGGCGTAAGCGACTTATATCCTCTCCTGAGAAGCACCGGACTCACAGCATAAGAACGCCATTCAATGCAGCGCTTCCTAGCAACAAGCCAAGAATCATGCTATGTTCGGTAGAATATAGCTATTATGGCTTCGTAAATAAAAAATGGGAGTGAACTCACGCAATCAGAATTGCAGCGAATACCCCACCAAGAACGATCACGAGAAATTTGTAGAGGAGGATGAATCCGACGTCCACGCCTCTGAGAGATCTTGTACAACAATGACGCGACGATCCTCCCGCTCCCTCGACCTTCTCAGATTTGTTTATCTTATTTGAAGGAAGAATGTCCATTGACGATGACAACTGGTTGGGTGTTTGTGGGCAGTGGATAAGTAGAATCTGCCACGTTGGAACGCAAGGCGGCGTACCGTTGGGACTCGGCCTTATAATGGGTCCAAGGTCTCCAGCATGTATTAATAGGGGCAAAAATTATAGCAAATTAAAAGGCTGAGCACTGGGTCGTGTGCGTGAAGAGTGTTGGTGGTATATGATATGTAGTCAGATTCCTCGGTTGTTTGATAACCACCCTTGAAAGCGTCAGCTATGAGCAAAGGTTGACCGCTAAATTGCGTACAAACCATCTAGTGTGGCGATGCGTTGTCCAGAATAGGAACAGTGAAAGGGATAGCGAAAACCGTCCCTGGGGTGCCCATAAAAATTCGATAACCAAGGTATGTCATTAGTGCTGGGCCCGAAGGATGCGGTTCACGTGGAGGTAAGCTTGTATTCCTATGACGAGATCGCCAGTTGAAGAGTCCGCTCTACATCTGGTGTTTATCGTTATATTCAACGCTCAGGATCCCCAAGGATCACGGGCTGTTGATGGTTTTTCAGAGCCGACTGTTTGCTTTCCTGGCTCAAAGAATACAAGACCACACACTGGCACAAATTGGAATCATACATTGAAACCCGCTTCCAGCCAACCTGACATGGCAGCTTATCCCTTCAGCGACAGAGTGTACTTCTGGGGTATGCTACTGATAAGCATAACGCCGTTTTAGCAGAGTCGCATTTTGGCGTGTAGTGCAGTGGCACATGCCCATGCACACATGACTCGAAGGACAACGGAACAGCAGTAGCCTTTGTACTCCGTTTCACACTCAAAAATGTGCAGGTGCTTACCTGTCTATTGGATGTCCGCCCAAAGTGCGCCTCAGCTATCAAACTCTTCTCGCGCCTTTAGTTGGTCATGGGGACTGTGAGCACTGCCTCTTTCATTTGCATCTTTGGTTTTGCTATGGCGCCACGGAGCCTGTCCAGATCTCAGACCCGAGGAAGGACGGCGAATCTCGAATAGACCATCGTGACTATTTCGCTCTGGATGTCTGCTTGAAGTTCTTCGTTTATCGCCTCCGTGTGGTCATTGGGTGGTGTGCAAGTTATACATCTTACTCGTGCGCAAGTCAAATATAACTATCCTAAGTGTTTCATTGGAAGCCATGAACTAAATTACACCTCTTGAGTCTTAGGTTCTCTCGCCAATTACGCTCAGAATATCGGTGTCGAATCGAACAAGTGGCCTTGGTAAACATTAAATACGGATTCTTGACAAAAGGTAGTACAAATGAGCGATCTATAAATACAACTAATTTGTTACAATAATGAGCTTAGGTATTGCTTGTCCAGTTCAGAACATGGCTCATGTGGTTAGGTTTGGTACTTGTTTGTTGTCGTGCCCTGGGCGACGAACGACCCTTTCGGTGGGTGGTGGCGAACCGGCGACAGCAGCTGATGTGCGCGCAATGGCGGACAGGTCAATCTCTAAGCAGTGGCGCAATTAGGTTCCTTCCTTCTAATGTGGCGCAGGGAAGACTCACGATCAGTGTTCTTGAGGGCATGCTTCCTGAACTTGCGGGCCTTCTGCAATTCGTCTTCAGACATATTGCTCGAGGGTGTGGTGATTTGAGGCTTGTTCTCCGAAGTAAGGGCTAGAAAGTCGCGCGGTGGGTCAATGGTTCGCATATTTGATTTCATCAAGGTCTTACATTCTGAGCTCGAGCTCAAGTCGTCTCGGAGGTCTGGTTCCTCGGCGGCGAGAGTGTCATCTTCGAGGGCTTCTGCTTCGAGCTGTTGCTCGTCGGTAAGGCTTCCCCAGTTATGCTGTCCTGCGCCTTGCTTGCGAAGAGAGGCGTCGAGGCCAGACCTGGACTCAGAACGGTCCTTGATTATGGCGCGAGGGTAAGCGGCACGAGCAGTACGTGTCATACTGGAGTAGAACTTTGAAGGGGAGAAGACTGTTTGTAGTTGGGGCAGTTGTGGTTGTCGGGTGGTGGGAGGAAAGGGAGGGGTATTGGACTTATATATATTTGTCCTCCGGGATCCGCCAGAACTGTGATGAAAACGCAAGGGTAAATACGTTGTGGGGCAACCTGGGTCGCGTGACCCCAAGAATAGTCCATTCAATCCGTTCTAGAGCGTTCCATCACAATTTCACAAACTGTTTGCCCGTTGTTGGTTTTCTTGGTAAAAGCCTGCAGAACTGGCCCATATGCACAACCGTGGCCGCGATGAACGACCTGCAAGCCTCGCAAAATAGGTTCAGGGTCGCATCAATATACAAATAATTATGTGGGGTAATATGGGGAAACGCGTCACATTTACGTGTTTATCACAGCACGTGAGATGGCACCCAGGAGTCTTGGCTGGGCAGAACTGGACCCGTTGAGGGGCTTTGATGCAAAAGCTTTCCCCGACAGAGTGATCTGAAATTTAAATTACCAGCGCGTGGTCACGTGCCCATTATCATCCTGTTTTCCACCCCCATTTCCAAAGCTGTTGCAGTGGGCCGCTCAGACGAATTCGCTTTCGCCTTCAAGAACCTGCGGTCTAGGAAGGAAAGGTCCTATCTCTGCTGTAATAGCATCATCACAAACAACGCAAACGGTTACTGAAAACCCGACAACTAGCTATGGTTTCAGTTCATGACTCTGTACGCTCGCTCTTGCGATCTTCAGAGGAAATGAAAGTGGCATTAGAAAGCTATGTGGTCACGAGTGCCACCGGAGATCTGGATCTTCAAGACACTGCTAAAAACAAGCGAATTTTGACTGTCATAGTTCACCAAGATGATTGGAATTTGACAGAGGAGGGAAGGTATTCGAGTGTTCACAACTGCATATTCGCGCTGGGTTGCTCATCTACCGTCTAGTCTCTTTCTGTGTAAGTATAAATTAACCGATAGTGGGGTGCAAGAGGAGCTCGATATCCAACGCGTGTTCCCGATTTTTGGCGAATTCTCACTTGTCATGGGCCAAATGCGTCGTGGCGCAATTGAATATCAACCCATCCCCTCCAAGTCGGCCCTCGATAGACCTCATACTGGTATGCAAATTCCCAACGTATAGGCGATAAACTTATCCCCCATAGGTTTCAGTCTAACAGTCACGCCTGCGGAAGGGCTGGATGCCCTTGGAGGACTAACACCACCGACGTTCTTCACTCATGACGTCCAGAGCCTGCGAAGCCTGGTGGCGGAGTGTAAGCGGCTGAAGGGTGTATCTGGTATTCTTTTGTCCCCACTCTTCGATCCAACCCTGACCTCCCTTAGAAGTCGATAGTACCACATCTGCCGCGACAATCGCAGAGTCTGGCATTCATTTTAGCTGGCTCCGGCCTTATATCGCGGAACCCAATGTTCTATCAGCATGTGAGCGTGAATACAGGGTGATGATGCATAGCGGGCTGAATTTCGGCAGCATTCATCGAGCCTCAAGATCTGCGTGAGGTCACTAAACCGCTACATGAACGGTTGTCTCCTGCATGTGCTGGCACTCCTGGAGATGACATCCTAGATACTCGTATGATTCGGGACCATTGGATACGGACGGAAGCGAGGAAGCAATGCCGCAAGGGGTCGCGAAAATTAAGGTATCAGTGCCTCTGACTTGCCGTTCATGTCTAACATAGATCCGACCAAGTCTACGCATTGGAACGTTTAATGTAAACGATAAACCGCCTTCGCAAGATCTTTCGTCATGGGTACAGGGGCAGAAGGACGAGGATGCTACCGAGGATCTAGATGAATCGTGCATGCTTCAAAAAACCTCATCCCTAACCTTGAACAAGATGCCGAAGGATCCGCTTAACACTTGTATGTTCAGTGCTACCCCCCTGGATCTGGCACTGACAAGCGTGATTGTAGTGACACTCAACAAATCCAGCGATTCCAAACCCACCAAGGAACCCAAAGTTCTGACGTCAGAGCCCATGGATTCTGATCCGGGCCCAGATGTTTTTGTATTGGGATTTCAGGAACTCGACCTATCCACTGAGGCGCTGATTTACTCGACAAGTACAGCAAGGGAAGATGCATGGTGCCTTGCAGTATTTGCAGCGCTAGGTGAAAAAGCTGTCAAGTATGAGAAGGTCTGCTCGTGTTTCAATCGCGAACGCCCAATTTTGACACCAACTGCCACAATCAGCTGTCCTCCAAGCAGCTTGTCGGCATGCTCATCGTGGTCATCGTGAAAAGGTCACTTAAGCCATATTTCTCCGATGTGAAGGCTGTTTCAGCGGGGGCTGGCATCCTTGGTATCATGGCGAGTAAACATGGACGCTCTCTGACTTGTGCCACTTCATTACTTATTTGTAAGCAGGGTAACAAAGGAGGTACGGCCGTTCGGCTGACGTTTTCTCCCCCTGCTTCTACCAAGTCCGATGTCACTATACCTGGATCAACCTCGTTCACCTTTGTGAACTCGCATCTTGCGGCATTTGACGAGATGGTGGATAAGCGAAACTCGGACTTCCAGGATTTAGCCAGAAGGCTGACGTTTGATGGGCGAAGTGGAGTGATGGAACCATCGGACGATGTCTCGGGCGCAGAAGAGGGTGACGGCTCTTATGCCCATGCCACGAGTGTGGGGCAGGTGGCACCTGTAAGCGTCTACGAGAGTGACGTCTTATTTTGGCTGGTGCGTGCGAATGGCAATGGTCCATTATTGATACTGATTGGCCAAGTGCGTTTAGGGAGGTGATTATACCCTGTGACGTTCTCTACAATGAGGCATGGGCAACTGACAAGCGCGTTGTGCGTTTTGTACAGACCTCAATTATCGCATTGATCTGCCAGATGTAGATGTGCGGAATATCCTTGGAAACGAGCAATGGGACAGCAAGTTGGAAACGTTGTCGAGGTATGACCAGGTAAGTGGTCTCCTTTTCGAACACGCGATACTTTCATTATTTTAATTTTGCTCGACCTTACCGTTTTGATCATAGCTGCGAAATGTAATGCAAAACAAGAAAGCCTTCGTGGGGTTCCTGGAGCATCCCATATCGCATATGCCGTACGTTAAACTCCGTGACTTCTCTTACCTGACTTTTTGATTATTCCACCGTAGTTCTTATCGCTTCAGTCCAGGTCTCATGATGGATAAGCTTGGATATGATATGAAGTGTGTTGGCGTCCTGCTTCCGCCTTTCAGTGATTCTAGACCTGACGTCACTGTTAGGCGAAAACCAGCATGGACGGATCGTATCTTACATCTGGTCGGCCCGACGTGCCAGGTTAAGCAACTTTCCTATACCAGCCATCCCCAGATAGTGATGAGTGATCATCGTCCTGTCGCCGCGGATTTTACGGTGGAAGTAGGTCGTCCTTTGCTCACCCTGGCCGCACCCTGCTCAAAATCTGTTTGCGCCAGGTTGATACCTATGATAGGAATATCCATGAAGTCACCGTCAGGACGTTGTACAGGCAAGTTGATATGATGGAAGACTCACACGAACGCCCCTTGATAAAGGTGGATGAAACGTTCCTCGATTTCGGGAAAGTGTTGTAAGTTTTAGGCCATATCTTGGCTTGCATATGACTAAAAGTACGCCACAAAGCTATCAGCGGCGCATCACGAGAACATTGGTCATTCAGAACACGGGCAAGGTATGCCTCTTGTTTGTGAGGAGTTCACGCGGCAACCTATTTCCTCCATAGAGCCCCTGTGCTTATCGATTTGTCCCCATCCAAATGGATTCTCCCATACGTATGGGAATTTCCGATCCTAAATGAGATCACTACTTATATGCGTGCTTTCTAGACCCAGACTGGTTAAATATAGAACCAATGGCCGTCAGTGATTGCACACTCATTGTGAGCGCTGGCTGATGACCCTTTATTCAGGGTCTCCTCCTTCCCGATGATAGAGTGCAAGTCTCTTTGTCAGCATATGTGGATGACGGCGTAGCCTCAGTCATGAATCTTCACCCAAAAGACCTGAGCGGAACACTTATATTGCACACCATAACTGGCAAGGACCATTTCATCTCCGTCTCCGGCGAATACCGTATATATTTTTCACTCGATCTTAATAGTATATGCTCAGGAAGACTGATTCATGGGCTATGTCAGAATATACATGCTTCGCGAATAAGCTATCAACCCTAACACGACTCCCTGGCCCGATTCGCTCGCTGACTTCTCCAAGCGCGCTCCACCCAGAGAGCCAGGCTGTAAACGCACCGCGAGAAGTTATGCGTTTGGTGAAATGGATGATGACGTCAAGTGGCAATAACGTACGTGTTTTTGCTAGCCTGAACTGAGGGAGCGAATGCTAAGCAGCGCCGTGTAGGACGACCTCTTTGTAAGTTCTGCCGACGAGAACTTAGTTGATACCATTCGCGAGGTGGTGGTGCTCATTTTCGTAATACCATATCTGTCTGATGCAATTTGTTTTTTTCACCCCTCAAGTGTCTTGACACAGGCGATGGCTTCTCCTTTTCGGAAAACACAACGGAGCCGGCAGTACACATCGCATTCAGCATCACGCTTCTACGTTTATTGAATTCGCTCGTGGAACCGGTGGTGCCTGCTTCATTACATGCAAAATGTGTACAAGTGACAAGCCGTGATGAGGCCTTTGAGGTTTGTTTTTCTAACAGATGCGCCATTTGCCTGTTTTTATTTGCCGTCGCTCCACAGCTTCTAGATGAGATTCATCCTTCATCTGTCAATGTGGGTCCATTATTATTATTGAATGGAAAGATGCTGTCGCTCACCCTGTCAAATTTAGGTCTGGATTTCATTGACTGCGTTTCTCCACTATATCTGCCAAACATCGCAAGAAAAAGACAAATCACAGACTCTCGGTAGGTTTGCTTTCTCGTCGCCCAATGAACGAATGAGCTCTGACATGAATTCCTTGTGAAACAGCGACTATATTTGCACCGATACTTCTGCGAGATGACCCGATGTCCAGTAACCTGCCAGTATCACCTGCTGGCAAACGCCAATTCCTGCTCTACTTCATCAACTGACCCAGAAGCTCCAGAAACATAGTCCCATCTCCGTTTTCCCCGGAACGCCTCGATCATCTCTACTCACTTCTATAGGACGGAGCCTGGGGGAATGCTAGGCAAATAATCTCTTATATACTTGCTTTTCCCTTTCCTTCTTATCCTTGCGAATCTGCCTCAGCCTTGCAAGCTCAGCTGTAATCACCTTGTCCTCAGGCACAAGTTGGCTTGCCTCTACAAGGTCAAGCTCCGCGTCATGATACACTGACAAGATTGTTTGTGCCAGTGATCGGCGGTACAAAGCTTTAGCTGAAAAAGGCCGATGATTATAAATCGGCTTGAACATATGAATATATGAGGATAGAAGTTACCTCTGTCTGCCACATTTAAGTTGAGTTTTTTCAACGCTCGGGTTGTATTTGTAACGGCGATTTGGGCATATTCGGTTGATGCCGGCTGTACTCGCACTGCAGCAAGGGCCGAATTGAGGAGAAGGGGAGCAAGAAGTGCTTTGTAAGAGTCTCGAAGCTCAGGTGGAGCATCGTCCGGTAGCACGGGATGCAAGGCAAGGTACCGTAAGGCTTCTGTTAAAAACAAATGCTGTCAGATCGCGACCACGTCAATTCGAATCCACTAACTATTATATTTCTCGAATGCCTGTTCTGTCTTTCCTTCTTTGAAAAGTTTGTTCCCCACTTCGCGGATGGCTTGCGCGATCTCGAGTGCAATTCGGGGCTCTTGCACGTCTCGATCCTCATCATCTGGATAATCCTCGTATGGATCACCGTCTACTGCTGCTGCTGCTGTATCCGCCAAGGTCGGATCGTCTGATGACAGTTCACCACAATCAGAGATAACGATGGGCGATTTCGGTACATCGCCAGTCCTTGTGGGGTAATTCTCAATCTGGCGAGCTGTTGTTATGGAACAGCTCAGTCAAGGAAATGACTGGAAGATGATGACGTTATAGACCTAATGATTTGCCTTTGATAACTTCACCGAAAACAACGTGTTTGCCGTCGAGGTGGGGGGTAGGGGCGACGGTGATGAAGAATTGCGAACCATTTGTGTTCGGCCCTGCGTTTGCCTGCCACAGTATTGGTTCTGTGATAGGCGAGGAAGGGTAAATTTGGTTATGCTCACCATCGAGAGCAGGAAGGGTTTGGTGTGATTTACGGGGAATGCCTCATCTTCGAACTTCTCTCCGTAGATAGATTCACCGCCGGTACCTGTTGATTGGCATTAGTAAGATGGGTCTGGCCAAGTTAGAGGGCAACTAAAAAAGCGCACCATTTCCTGCTGTGAAATCACCACCCTGACACATGAATCTGGCAGCCACATGGGTACATTTAGCAAACTCTGTTCGGTCGGGGTACTCACCCCTTGATCACTCGGTGGAAACCAGACCCCTTGAATGAGAGAGGCTTCCCCGACTTTCCTAGACCCTTCTCTCCAGTACATAACGCGCCTGTATATCCATGAGCGGAATGCATCGATGGATCTTGTATGAAACATACGAAAGTTCTCCGCGGTCTTAGGGACAAGGTCGCTGTACAAACTAAACACAATCCGACCCACCGATTTGCCACCGATTGTGATGTCGAAATAGGTGATTGGACGTCCTGCAGACATCGTCGTCGTTTTGTAAGGGACACGATCGAGTTCAAGTTTTTCCAACGGCGTATATGTATCTCGTGCCCAAATGATAATCGATTACGTAAAGTCATGGAACTTGCTGGAAGAAAGTGGAAGCAGTCGCATGAGAAAATCCAGGACACCTAGGAGCGCCACGCCACGAAGGAACGCAATCGCGACAGAAACGCAGAAGACAGTTGGCCATGTACTTGAACGCTATTTGCAGACCAGCATCAATGTTGGTTGTTCTTGAGATGATGGGTCCCAGGAGGCTAATGATACGGGATGCTTCTGAAATCCCCACGGTGAGCGCCCATCGCTGCTATTCAACAGATATGTTGTGGTATGTCAAGAGATGCATGGCAGCATATTTTGGCCAACAATACATTGGAGTCCATATTTGGGTCTGCTTTTATTCAATGGATCAGCCACACAAAGCGCATCGGACCGAGCAATCAGCGTCAGAAGATCAACTGGCAGTCACTATTATCCTCAAAAACGTTTAGCTGTCGGATATAGATTCAGATGGTTTCTGGGTCCACCGCGATCGCTAATAAAAGCTTATCATGTCCAAGGGATCTACCTTTTTTTTCCATATTACAGGGAGGCTAAAGTTATGTTTTCCTGCTTGTTGTCGCAAGATCTGCCGCCTCCGGCACCCGATTCAACACATTTTGGCCCTTTGCATACAAATTTTCCGAGGACTTTGCAGTTTGCGCGGCCAAGAAAAAGCAGGTGTAAGCGAGCCTTCAATTGTATAAGTACATATCCCCCCCAGACCAGAATAGTCCTTCAAGTTCCTTAGCATCTACTACCCCCCCTCTGCTGCCTCATTCGGGCAGAAGGCTATACCACTTTCTTTCATAAAAACCTCTAGGATCCGTTCACTCTCTACGCACTGTAAATCACCCTCGCGATGCCTGAATTCACCCCCCTCAACGTAGCGATTGCCTTCGTTGGGTTATTTTTACTTCGTCAGGTCTTTTTCCGCCAAAATACGACCCCATTGCCTCCTGGCCCCAAGAAATTTCCACTTCTTGGGAACCTCCTCGACATGCCATCTTCCAAGGAGTGGTTCACCTTTGCCGAGTGGGGCACGAAATGGGGTGAGATTTTTGCCTCGTACAATCGTACAAAGTGCGGTACCACTGACGTTCACCCCAAAAGGTGACATTGTCTCGGTCTCGGTCTTTGGGCAGCAATTAATCATTCTCAATTCTGCCAAAGTTGCTGCGGACATGCTTGAGAAAAAGAGCTCAATCTATTCTGACCGGCCTGTCCTACAAATGGGAGGCGAACTTGTCGGATGGAAGAACACGTTGGTCCTCGTACCGTATGGCCAACGGTTCCGCAATTATCGCAAACTGTTCCATCAGCTGATTGGCACCCATTCATCAATGACAGAATTTCACCCCATTGAAGAAATAGAAACCCACAAATTTCTCAAGCGCGTTCTTGACCAACCAAGCGACCTTGCAGCACATGTCCGGAAGTTCGTCGAATTTCCCAATCTGTCCATGCCTGTTTCCAAATGCTGATAATGGGCTTCTTCAGAACCGCTGGCAGCATCATTCTCCGCATATCCCATGGGTATAGCGTCAAAGAGCAACGGGACCCCTTTGTTGATTTGGCCGATGCTGCAACAGAACAGTTCTCTGCTGCTACCACGTCGGGGGGCTTCCTGGTCAATCTCGTCCCTGCATGTAGGTTCTTTCCGTGATCGCCGAGTTCGTAAGCGCTGAACAGAAATAGTGAGCTGCCTTCCGAGCTGGTTACCAGGAACCGGGTTTCAGAAGATCGCAAAAGAGTGGGCCGCGACGCTTAACAACATGGTCGAACGGCCGCACCAGTATGTGAAGCAAGAAATGGTGGGGTTACTCAATCGGGTTGCAGCCAATCTTTGTGCTGACCGCCAACAGGCAAATGGGTCGGCAGAGACCTCGTTCTCATCTAAGCTACTTGGAGACCCAAACCTTGACTCTGAGAAAGAGTTTGATATCAAGTGGTCCGCGGCTTCCCTGTATTCTGGTGGAGCAGATACGGTAAGAGTTTCTCAGGAGATTCGACTGCAGAATTTGGCTGGAACATCAGGAACGCGTTAGACCGTGTCCGCAATTTATGGATTCTTCAAAGCCATGACTGTATTTCCAGAAGTGCAGGCGAAAGCTCGTGCAGAATTGGATGCGGTAGTTGGCGACGGCAGGCTACCAACTTTCGAGGACAGAGACACACTGCCATACATCAATGCCGTCACCCTTGAAGTCTTGCGATGGCATACGGTGACACCGACTGGTACGCAAAGGATCCCTGGTATGGCGATACATGCTCATATCTATATAGCTGTTCCACATCGGGTTACGGAAGATAACATCCACGAAGGTTACCTTATCCCGAAAGGTGCTCTTGTCATCCCCAATGTTTGGTTGGTGCCTCGAATTAACCCATAGCTGCTTCTACTTACCCTGCCCTGCAGGAACATGATGCACGACGCCAACGTATACTCGGATCCTATGGTCTTCAACCCAGATCGATTCCTGGGCCCCAACCCCGAAGAGGATCCTCGCAATGCTTGCTTCGGTTTTGGAAGACGGTTTGTCGCTTGCAACATCTCCTCACTTTGCTAATCACTCATCACCAATCAGAATCTGTCCGGGTACGTACTCTGCGCTATCCCATAACGGGCGAGAGACGCTATATCAATTTTGATTCGCACGCTGACTGATGTTCCATGTTTCAAGGGCGAGTCTTGGCGGAAGCGTCCATTTTTATCTCGTGCGCGATGTCGCTGGCTGTTTTCGACATTTCCAAAGCGTCAGAAGGCGGAAAAGAGGTTGAGCCTAGTCTGGAGCAGACGGCGGGCACCATCAGGTAGGGCCCCCACATGCTCTTGCGCTCGACTATCAACTCACGCTTCGCTAGCCACCCTGTCGCGTTTAGATGTTCAATCAAGCCGCGGTCTCCAAAGGCTCTGGCGCTCATCGACGCCAGTCAGCACACTTGAGTCGAGTTTCGGTACCAGAATTCTGCGCAACGTGTTCCGTAACAATATTTGGCTTCGACTCGCCAAAGGCCCCCTCGCAGCCGGCTGCGCCAGATATATCTCCTTCGCCTCTATTTTTATGCACGACCCAGGCGGATTGAGCCCTTCCTGTTCCCGTGAGCGCTTGTGATCATATGATATGTCATCGTGTTGTACGATAGCGATTACCATTTACCCTACTAAGTATCTACTTCGTTTAATGTACCAAATCATACCTTCGTATTCGTCCCATTCAAAGTTACGATACACCTTCCTTGTAAGCGAAAGAGAAGATGAAGACAAAGGGTTTTGTACCCCAAAATGACTTCTTCTCGAGTCCCAAATTTACCACCCGACATGTCTGAATTTATCCGAACATTATCGTCGTGGCCGGCATATTAGTTGTTAGCCGTAAGTACCTCTCCACTTTGCCCTAAAGTCGAATCAAATGCGCCAGAAAGTCTAACAGAGATCTAGGGTTTAGCTCTCTTGCCCAAATCTCGTTGGGCGGGATCAGCCATCACAGAAGGGGTACCTTTACAGATAAAAGCTGGGTTTTGTTAGAACCATGTGATGCAGAACGGGTCAGACACAGTGGTAGGGAGGCGTCGACGATAAATCCTAGATCGTAGGTGGCTAGGGGGTTCGTGCCCTGGATGCTGATAGCCTTCGAGAGGGTTCGCTGTAGTGACAAATATACTTTCCATCACGATTTCAAGCTAGAAGAGAAAGCCCTGGCGGTTCTGTGGCGAGGCAGGCGGTTCCGAGTCCCTCGGCCAAGGGGTGTCTTTTTGGTTTGCGCGCTATATTTGCAGTGCTAATCTTGCCTGCAGGCTTTTTGGCGTTTCTGTAGTACTAGTAGCAAGACGCCAAGAAAAAGGCTTTGGAGGCGAGGCTCCGTACATTTCTGATCCAGAGGCTAAAGCTCAAGCTACTCTCTCTGCACGGATGCATTCAAGGATGGTAAGTCTATATTCAAGTTGATGTCTTGGCACGAAGCCAAAGGGATCCTTTTTGAACACTTTCTCCGCGTCAGTGAACCCTAGGTGGCACCCACTGCCAGCAAGCCAATAAAGCGATCATCCGGGGTTTTTTTTTGGGGTCGAGATACATCCAGCACCAAGTCTGAAGCGCAGCGTAGTATTACACCGCGGAGAACGACTACCTCGCCTGGCGCACTGATCGAAGGATATTTTCATGAATATCGCGCGGCCGCCAAATTGAACCCAGTGCAACCTGGAACATCATGGACACCGCGGCGGTTCAGCGACGTTGAGAGGGTACGATAAAGCGCGGCTCCGAAGTGCTTTTGCGTATGTCCAGGGACCGCTCTTGCTAGGCTAAACGACGGAAGCTGTGGATTTAGAATCAAGGGCGAACTTCGGTGCTTTTCTTTTCTTTTTTCCATGAGCGTGCGAAAATCCTTGTTTGCCATTATATGACGTTGTAAACAATCAAAATTGCCTCCGAAGGGATTTTCTTCCGTCCTTAAGTCGGAACCATTTAAGCTCATTGCCGCAATTGTCGGGACTTGACTTGAGTGAGCATGCTGCCTACATTCATCCACTGCCCATAACCGCTGTGATCTAGATCTGTTCTGCTTCTTGCGCTAGGCAAAAGGAGTTTGGTTTGGAATTTACGGCATACGATACGGCTTTGGGGTTTCTATCATGCTACTGGATCATCCTTCTCCAGCTCAGATCTCACTGTCAGGTTCCGTGCATACAGATTACTGTCCAAGTGGGCTGGTATTCTGTTCCTTGATGTCTCGGAATGTAGCCACTAATTATTCATATCCTCCTGTATCATGCGGATCTCGGACGTCCTTGTATACTTTCGAGAAGCCCAAGGAGAACATAAAACCCGGACCTTGTGTACGTTCCCTTTCTTGTACACCATGGATCGTACTGCGCGTTTTTTTTTTGTAAAGGGCACAGGCTGAGACAGCTCCATAGCCAAGCCTGGAGCTGAGTTGACCAATCAAAAGGCTGGGCTGCCGTGCTTTGTGGGGCTCAAACAAAGGCTGGCCAATTCTACTTGGTGAGCGGCAACCGGCGTGGGATGAGAACTTTATGGCTTTTCATGGCTTCGACAGTACGTCACCCCCCTCTCCACTCTCCAATTGTTCGCAGCCATTCCACTGCTATCGGAGAATGATAAGGAGATGATAAACCCTTACGCATTCGCTTGGCGCCCAACGCTCTCCCGTAACTTTTTTTTTTCTACATTGCAAGGCCGTTGGTGCATTGGCTGTTGTTCCGTTCTATTTCTGTCTCGAGGCACAGAGTGGTGGAGCGTAATACCTAATTAGCATTTTTAATCTTTGACGCCGTTTTCCCATTTGAGAAAATGGAGTCGCCGTTCTGGCTGGCGGCATCGATAATGACCCTGCGATGTGTATTGTGCTGTACAATGCACCACCTGAATACGCAGTAATATATGACGCGGGGGATAGATAATTCGGGATTGTAATGGAGTCAGTTGTCTCCTTTGTTCGTTAATAGCACCGACTGCGGCATGTGATTGCTGAGCACACGTTTCATGGCCTGGGTCGGGCAATGTGCTTGCAAAATGCCAAGTTCATATTCGACCATATGGGTATACGAACAATGTAGAAGATGAAGGGGGAAATGCTAGTGCTACATGGGGGTGGGTTAATTAACTCCAAGGTGTGGAAAGAAGAATTGTGGGGTAAACATATCACGATCGGTAATAACTATAGGAAAGCAGGTATGTGTGGGGAGCAAGAACAAGAAGGTTTTTCAGCGATACAGTTTGTTTTCCTAGAATGTCAAGGGTTGTCTCTATCCGAGTTTGTGGTGTGTGATACAGCAGTTATTGGTGCGGCTTGCGCAGGGAATAATTAAGGGTCAGCGCCAGACGGCGCTTGCGTGGTGGGGTGCAGAATGGGGGGGGTGATTTTGGATGCATTATGAAATCGAAAGGTTGGTGAGGAGGCACGCTTCTAAACCCGCACAGCAGGAGGGTGCATAGATAGGGTTCGAAGGTTGATGACCCTTTAGTGTCCAGCAGCTGCGAGGTTAAGAGCGCCAAGAACGATTTCCCAGGCTAGGTCAATGGTATCCCACAATTCGGGGGCAAAGAGACCAAGAGCGACCATATCTTGCCAGAGCTCCTTGACGTGAGCAGCGTAGGTCGTGAGTGTGTGGAGATTTGAGGAGGCGGAGGAGCACAGGTAAGTTGAGAGTTGGTGGAGGGCAATCCCGGAAGCCAGGGTCGTCTGAACGGCCTGATGGGAAAGCGATTGGAGGAAGCCTGCGGGTACGGGGAAAAGTGCCCTTAGGACGGCGTCCAGGCGGTGATCGTACATAAAGGCATGTAAGACGTGGAAGGCTGCCGGAGAAGGCAGAGACAGGGGCAGCACGGGCACCTGGAGGAGTGACGTGGACTGGGCTGCCGGAGGGGGGAGGCAAGGCAGCGAAGCGCAGTGTGAAGCCAGCACCAACGAATGCACGGGGAACATCATCATATTCTCATTTGATGACGATTTCGAGGACGAAATGGCGATTACATGTGTGGGGTAGGATGGTGGTGAAAATGAGGCCCGGATTGGGATAGCCAACGACTGGGGCAGGTGTGACCGGGGCATGGAGCTCGGCATGTGCGAGGGGGCTAACGACGAAATGCCTGCGAGCATTCTAGTCACAAAAACAGTTAGATTATTGGAGACTCGGAATGGAGTGGGCTTCACTGACTCTTTGGCTTTTGAGAGTAGGCCGCGGCGAATATATTCTGCGGGGACATCGCCCAGCTCTGGTGCTGCAGCAGTAATAGCATCCCTGGACACCTCAGCAAATTGAGGGCGAGAGAGGGTGCGAGGAAGCTGGACATTGGGAGACGGGACGTGTGTGGGGTAGGCCTGGTGGTGGCCGTGGCCGTGCATGTTGAAGGCAGACGGGTGGGAAGGAACCTGTAACATTTTTAGTTGTGATAGGTTGCAGGAGGATGATATGAATACCTGGGATTGCCATGGATTATATAGTGTGCTGTGGATAAAATGCAGACATATCAAGCAATAGGGATCTCGAGATTTCCATTTCCCTTTTCGGGCCTTTCGTTTGTCGCCTGCCCATATTCGGTAACCTCGCATGCAGGTTCTTGTTTTATTTCCCCTCGCCTTTGGGCACGAAATCTCCGTCCTTCAGTCCCCATCGTGACCGTCCTTGTCCCTCCAGTGGTTATAAAGACTGCCTTGTATTCTTTTTTGAACTTCCTTTTCACCTGAGATTTGCCTTTCGCTTGTGCTACACCCTAGTACGCCCAACATTGTTACCCGGAATCTCTCACACACATACCTTTCCTCGCGTATTTCCTGGCACTGATGGCTATATCTGGAGTATTCGTGAATATGGGCATTTGTGGGCGTCACGTTGGATGGAAAGCAGCAAGACCCATAATTTGGAAGCCTTGGTTCCAACCTTCCTTATACGGATCAGATCACCAGATAATAGACGGCCGGGTTTGATAACACTTGGATATGTAATCCTTTCGAAATTGGACTTGAGCTTGTCCCTCCTTTCTGGGAAGGTCCTTTGAGCACACAAACAGAAAGCTTAATTGCTGAACATGGCCAACTCAAACTGTTTACCGTTCTCATCCTCCCGAGCCTTTTCGCATTCTGTGAAACCCCCTCATTTCACCCTGCTAAAGGGTCGGAAGTCATTGGACCAATGGCGGCGCCATCAGCCCAGCTTCTTGCTGTAAAATCACCCCCTGTGGCAGTTAGATGGTTCATAGCACTTGCGGACAGTCCTGCTGTAAGTGTTTATGCCTTGAGAAGCCGATCGAGGACACTTTGGCGCTAATGCTATTGTCAGTGCTACCCATGAGAACAAAATGCAGAAAATATAAGCGATGACTCGTCACCTGGAAGTCGATGCATTAAATGACTCTTAAATCACTCAGCGCCGTTTATCCAAAATTCCTGGAAATCTGATGCAAAATAGGCCTACCCCTGTTGGAAATAGATACTCTTTATTATTCATTGTGGGTGAACGTACCATTGTGGGGCGCTTTTGGGAGTGCTGCGACTAGTATTCAGCTCTGGCATTTCCATTGATGCAGTCAAGTAGAAGAATTCACCACAAGGTTTATCCGAGTCAGTGTTTCATACTCAATATTAGATCAGGGGGGATTCTCGGCCTTAGCTGGCGCACAGCTCCTTCCCAAGGTGAGTGCCCCACACATCAAGCTCCGTGAGCTGACTAAATTAAGGCTTAGGGAATACACGCAACCTGCAGGACCTCTCGAACACAAGGCCGGAGTATAAGGGGCGAGGAGCTGTCATCGAATCATTCGGCGCAAACTTTTGCGTGACCATCAGAACACAAGATGCAAGCATTACAAGGGCAGCCCCCGATGAGAGCCCCGACTTTTACGTTCATCTGTGCCATCGGATCATCGACAACGACAAGGGCAGACTGTAACCTCCATGCGACCCAGAGGATGCGCAGGGATTGTGTATTCAATATCCGCAAAACCTTGATTCCCTATTGCCATTGGATGAGAGCCCTCACAACCTCGTGATGCAATCCCATTCACTTGGGGTCACGGCAGTCGTGTGATTACAGGTGCTTTGGCATCAGTGCCCACGCACGGTTGATGCCAGAAATATACCTCGTGCCATGGTGCTCTTGGTTCGAAGGTGGTGAAGTATCTGTTCGCCATTGCTATGGCCTTCCACTGGCAAGTCTACAAAATAAATCTCGTTCAAAGATGGTAGACGATCAGATTTAAAGACACGGTCGTTTTATTTGCTCGTTTGCTTCTGTCGCTGACTCTTATCCCCCGCCCCCAGATGTGGCAACACCGACCCCGTCTGCTGGCTAACCAAATATCGAGGTTCTCCATATGATTTCTTCCGCTTGTTGCCCCTTTTGCATGCTTCCTGATTTCCCCATCAGCACTACGATTAAGCGATTGCCTGATGATGCTCTTGCCCAGACAGATACCTTTACTTTGGGACTCTGGAGGCCTGGGTGCAGATGACATGGAAAGCTTTCAATGTGACACTCTCATCCAGGATCCGACCTTGCAATTTAGTCTGTGAACGACCAATTCGCATTTTAGAGGGACCCACTCAAATATGCCTTGAGGAATCCGCGAGCTCCTGGCCCCACACACGGCAACTTGGATCGATTATCTGGGGAACTGGACTTGCTGCCTTATTACTTACAGCAGCGGCACCATTTTCTTTTTTGATGTTTGCAACGGTGGGTCCCATTGTGAACCCTTTCTGGAGATGTTCCTTTGCAGCATGGCGTGTTATCAACCGCGAGGCGTCCATGATAATTGTTGGGGTACCATCGATGTGGATGTGATGTACGCATATGTTTATATTCCATCTCCCATCTATTAAATTGTGTGCTTAAGATAAACATGCGAAATGACACGCTTGTGGAAGTTGCGTGCAGATGCTGCGGTTTGGGACCCACAAATATTGTGGTATGAACTTACCGCCCATTTCTGTGCTGCAAATTAATTTGCTGCTCTCATTGTCTTTTATTGTTTGGACGCAGAGCTGGAGTCTGCTGGTGTTCTGAATCTGGTGTAAACGGTTTTGCCATTGGCGAACGTTCGGATTCAGAGCATCCTTCGCCAGTGTGACGGAGCTGCATTAAGGTTTTTTTTTCGCATTTGATGTCTCCCGGCTTGCATGACAGCTATTGGCCATGTGTTATTCCCTTTACTTGCTCATGTCGTCCCACTCTGGCGTAGCTGTCCTTTCTCTGACCATCTCCCATTTTGCCATGCTTTATTCTCTGTTTCACTCAGCATGATGCGGTGTATTTATTTATTGGACGGTGCCTATCGTGTTCATAGTGACCCCACGACCACCAATTTTTTTCATAGAAACCTTTGGTGTTATCGTGCATAATTTTGCATTTACTATTGATTGAGGGTGGAAGAAGCTTCAATGACTTTCATTTCATCTGTCGGTTTTTTTTTGGTGTTGTAACAAAAGAGTCACCGTTACGGGTCAAAGTTACTAAAAATGGCAGTAAATGGGTTGGGTGTTAAGTTACAACGCAAAAAGCACAATCCGTTCCCACGCCCAATTATTTTTTCGAAACCACTATTTGTCAATCAGATGTCAACCAAACAAAGGTGACGCTAAGGTATTCCATACAACTTTCGTCATTCAGGACTCTGGATTCTGTACGCATAACGGCAAGGGTGCTATGGATCCAATCTTTTGAGACTTAGGCATTCGAATGCGCAGCACCGCGATACATATCCATTCTTAATATAATGGCTGCTTCTGCCCAGCCACTGGTTTTCTCAAGATCGTTCGACAGCTATGTGGACGCACGTAATCAAGGGTACCAAGGACCAACGCGTAATGTCCGACTGTATCGAGTGACCCCAAGTGGGGGAGGCGCTATCGCTGCTAGCGAGGATGAAACGAGATGTGCAGTTGCGGGGAAAGAATGTGGGCTACTTTTTTGCTTTCTGCTCGCGGGTGGCTGATAAATTGTCTTCCACTTTTGAAGCCCTCAGGATCGTTCGCGTGTCTGGGTCACCGCAGTCCAATAACCCTGGGCATAAGTCGGCGACTGGACGTGGGGGACATAGGATCGACGCGTCCAGGAATTTCTGGGATGGGACTGGGCTGAAGATCGATAGTGCGAGTACTGATGTTGCGTGGGGGAAAGGAAGTAAGTCTCAATCCCTTCAGCCCTGAACAGAATGCGCATATTGACTGCTCTGGTAGTGTTCAACAACAAAATCCTGACCAGTGCAAAGAATGGAGAATTAATTATGTGGGATTTGAACAAATCGGGGTCAACCAAGTTGGGTATGTTGGATTCAGGCATGAATAGCTATTCGCTAATGTACCCCAAGAGCGCAGGACTAAGGACCACAGCCGTTCCATCAACGCTGTCAAGGTTTCCTCTCTTACACCCCATTATTGCATCACGGGCTCTGCGGATGGGGATCTGCGGATGTGGGTATGTCCTACAATTACCACTTATATGGGTCCCTTTATTCGTGTGCCGTTCAGGATTTACGCGATATCTCTCAGTCCGTGATGCGGATAACGATGTCGGCTGCTGTCAGGAGTGTCACGCTTTCTCCTCTCAGCTGGCAGCCTCTCCAAGCTATTGCCGGTCTGGACAATGGTACCATCTTTAGGTTTGTGCTACGGAACTATTGTTGGGCTTGAGCTGAGACGGCAGGCAGATGGGAGGTATCTATGGCACAGCGTGGTCTCGGGACGATTGCTCTGGCTCATACTGGCCCAGTGACGAGCCTGGACTGGTGTCTCTCTCAGGTGATGCACCCCCAAGGGAATCCCTCTGTTAGCGGAGGAACCGACACGTCTATGGGAGGGATGGGGTGGCTTGTCAGTGGAGGGCTTGATCGCTATGTCAAGGTAATACTTTTTTCCTTGGGTGTATCCATTCTTAACAGCTTCTCAGGTATGGGACCTGACATCGATACCCAGAGTAGCAAGGATGCCACAGAAACCAGCATATACACTACACCCATCGTTCCCTGTTCGACGCGTGCTATGGCGGCCCTCCTACGAGTGCGAAGTAGCCGTTGTATCCAATACTGACTTTGCCACGGAACCTCCGCCAGAACTGCCACAGCAGAGTGGAAACGCTATACCCGGGCTGTTGACTCGGGTCGGCAGCGGTTTGGGTTTAGAATCTATGTTCAAGGCTGTTAATAGCGAGTCGCAGCAGAGAGGGAATAAGCAGGTGGCTGAAAATAAAGAAAGTATTGTCCCTTGGGGTGGCGATGCTATTGAGATCTGGGATGTACGCAGGCCATGGCTTGCTAAATGGTCCGTGACTGGGTCTTCCTCCGAAGGTGGTGTTACTGGTAAGAGTTCTACTCATATCCCTTGGGCAACGCCTTATGTCCCAGATCTGGTATTTTCGGACTCACATGCTGTTTGGGCACAACATTCGTCTGGAATGTTTTCCCAGATGGATTTACGGGGTTCAACCAAGCCTATAGATGCTATTCCTCGTGTGGCAGCAACTTGGGACGCTACGGGATCCATGGGGTTTGTAATCGATCGTAAAGCGAGATACGAGCTTCCTTACGATGACCGGTGAGCGATCCCGTAAGACGTTGTGAATAAGCAATACTTACTAGCAACTGTCACAGTAAAGTTGATCCACGTGTCGGTATGGATAAACGAAAGCACAATCCTAAAGCTTTGGGTGATGCCATTGCGCGTCCAAGCAGTCAGCATATCGGCGTCTTTTCAATTGATAATATGGAGGGATGTGATGCATTCGTGAAGCTTGCTCAAAGCTATAAATTTGATGGTGATGATCGTCAAGCCATCTGTTCATCCAATGCTCAGGTATGCCAACATATGTGTCGCCATTATGCTTCTAATTCTCATATTCCTACAGGCTGCGTTGGATTGCGGTCACGAGCGTGCTGCACATATATGGTTGTTATTAGCCATCGCTTTGACTGACTGTAGGATTGGATTCCCACCCACCCCTCCGCATTCACCTCCGTTGAAAGAGAAAGTGCTTGGAAGTAATGTTACTTCTAGGCAAACCTCTGGATCTGGTCCCACTTCCTCTTTCGGCCCTGTATTTTCGTTTCCCGCAACCTTGAATAGCATGGCGGGCTCTTTTTTGGCACAGCGAAGGAGTCCTATTCGTGGTCAATTGAGTCTTGATCAAGGGTCTCGTGCCTCTCTCCGAAGTCCTTCAGGATCCGCATCCCGGAGAATGACTCCGGCATCTTCCACATCGTCTTCGCCCCGACACGTTCCAATAGGGCTACCACCTATCACTCCACGTCGTGCTTCCTTCTTTGGGCGCCGTCCCTCTACAGATTCGGGGGTTTCAGCTAACCTGCAACTCTACCGACGGCCCTCGATTTCGACATCCCTGCAGCATAACCCTAGCCCCAGCGACAAGGGCACACCAAGTCTTCGGCATGTAGGGGAAGGCGCTCTTGATGATTCCGACTCGGATAGTGAAGATGAAAGAGGGAGCTCTGCGAATGGTCCCAAAATGAGCGACGGCGAAGACGAGCTGATGCCATTGATCTCCCCAACCCTTGCCACTACAAAGTTGGTTGCAGTGCCGAGCCCGTTGTCCAGAGTGGCAGGGCAACAACATTGGACAGAAGATGAAGATGATTTTGATAAAGATGAAGCTTCTCCTTCACCCCGATCGACAGACACAGAATCTGGAGGCTCGGATTCCCAACATCGTAGGACGAAGAGTAATAGATCCAGGAAAAACTCGATGAGGGTCAAGTCTCGCAGCAGAAGCTCTACCTTGGCATCGCTGCCAGCACCCCCAGTGGTCAGATCTTTGATGCATCAGGACTCACTGAGCAGTATCCGCACTGTGACTGCTGGCGAAACGTCATTTCGAGATCATGATGGGCCGAGTGGGCTCAAAGCTGAAGAGACCCTGCGCGATATTCGCTCTGGGCATGCGCGGCAGAGGTCTCAAGTCATATCTGAGCGTGCAGTTGATTGCCAAGTCGACCAAGAGGCTCACATCAATTCTATGCAAGAGAAGCCATCCGACCGCAGAGCGTGGACTGATCGTCACCCCGAGGTTGTACAGTCAGACGAGCAAATGTATCGAGATTTGGGTTGGGATGCTTTGCGGGAGACATTTGAAGAGCTCACAGAAGAGGTTAGGTTTCTTACTCAGCATCCCTCCTTGTTCTTACTGTGTTCAGGGCGATGTGCAAATGTGTGCTATGCTCTCCGTCGTCGCAGCTGAGGAGCTGAAGATATCGGCCAAGCGTGCTTCGCGTTTTCTTGATGCTTACCTTGGTATGTGCTAAATTGAATAGTCTGCGTTTCCACTAAAATGAGGGGTCATACAGAAATTTTGACTCGCCTTCGCTTGTATGCGAGTGCCGCTTATGTTCGGAAATACTGTCGCGCACAGGAGATTGCAAATGCGACTTTGGTAAGGAGAAAAAATGACCACAGATGTTTGTATGCTAATGCTTCCGTAGTTGGAGACTACAATCTACACATCTTGCGCCAAGTGTCGGAAGCCAATCATAAAACCTGCAGGTGTATACATATCGGCGAAACTGAAACGAGGCGGATACTCCTACTGCCTTTCATGCCGCCAATGCACTGTAAAGTGTGCAATTTGGTGAGCTACACGATCCTCAGTAAACAAGTTGGAACGCTGACCGAGGTCGATCGTTCAGTCGACTTCCAGTGAAGGCACTACTTTTCCAATGTTCTATATGTGGCCATGGAGGTCACCAAGCGTGTTACCAAGGCTATTATATGGGACAGCCGATGATCAATTTCACCAGTCCACCTGCTTCCGCCATGGAACAAAGAGGACGACAGAGAACACAGAGCAATCTAGACGATGAACCTACCAACGAAGTTCGTCATCCTTCGACGGCAGAGATCCATCCTTTCCCTTCGATTTCTTCTCGTCCTCTGGCAGGACACCCATGTGCGGCTGGTTGTGGCCATTTCTGCTGGGCGACCAACGGAAATATGCATGTTTCATAGTCATTATGTCGCTTTTGGTGGTTTTGTTTGTTTTTCGACACCTGAAGGAAAGAATTGGCCGACCACTAGTTTCGAGTCGTGGATGGGGATGGGGTTTGCCGATAATTGTAGGAGCTCTGACCTCTAAGCCTGGAGAGTGGCGATCTTTCAATGGATTGTGTGACGGGGAATTCGAACAAGGTTCGGATGATCATGCCATCATCGTCACCACTTCCCGATATCAACATTTCAACATGGTCCTTCTCATGTTTGAGGTCGCAACAAGTTGGCCGTGGCTGTCCAGAACCACGATGACAATGACACCTCGGCCCCCAACATAGCATCGATACTTGGGAACGCCGGTAGCCTTCAACAATGCCAGACGGGACATACATAATCTCGGGCATAATTTTGCTACACCTAAGCACCCCCAGTGTTGTTATATAGGGAACCTGATGATCAATTTGAGTGGCAGCGAACACTGAGAAATCTGGACGCGGATGAGCTTTCGGCCAGGGCGTCTCAGCCTTCGTTGTCAGCCAAAACTGTCCCCCGCACAACCTGGACCACCACATTCACCAGCCAGAATGTGTTGCTGTCTCCAGCGCGTGGGTCTCGACGGTGATGGTAAATTGAGCGTATGATTAGATTATTGTCTTGGACGAGCGCGGTATCATGGAGCAAGGCATTATTGACCACGCGGCAGGGACATGCAGCATTAGCCAGGAAATTTGTCCTGGCTTCCTCTTTTCTTTGTTACGGAGGTTCTGCGAGACCCCATCACTTCCGTATATTATATGCTTAGTACGAGATTTTTCTCTTCAATACAGTCACCTATAATATAACAGCAGAGTCAAACAGGGGGGGAATGAACACATTTATGATGGTGTGAGACAAGCAGAGGCTGGGCAGACATCAGTTAGGCGTAGTACATTGTTCGCCCCGGTCTATTGCCTTGACTAAATCAGGGTGGGCGCGTGAGTCCGTTTGGCAGAATGAGTGCACAGGCGTAAGCGAGGCAGAGGTTACTTGAAGCCAGGCTATCAACCATGGGCAAGAGATGCTCATCGTCCCCGCACAGATCCCATTCCTTGCTATGATTCCAGACAGCTTCCTTCTTCAGTAGGTCAAAAGCAGCTGGCATCTTGTAAATGGCTGACCCATGATGGATGGATTGTCGATGCAGTGGAGGAAAGTCACCGTGAAGGGGGAATCCACAGGCCCAGCTCCGCCATGTGTTGGGAGTTATAGATCATGAGGGATGTGAAAATGGCCAGATCAATCAGGATCGGCAATGAATTCATGGAATGTTGAGCTAACTACTATGGATCGTGGCATTATATATGCGTGCGTGGCCCATGGTTGACGGGAAAGCAAGGTGGAGTCTATAGGTGTAGTGTTGGTGTACTGAACGAGGGTCTTGCAGAGGTCATCGAAAGGAGGCCTACATGTTCGCCGGACTTCGGCCCCATTTCTGTGTGGAATCGACATGGCACGGCAATGATCGTAGGCCTGGCGAGCCCCTAGTTGGTACGTAGGCACGAGACCCGTGTTGTTGGGGAGTGCGCCGTGGAAGAATAAGTGCACAGTAGTAGGCAAGTCTTGGTCACAACGAGCAGTGAAGCTACAGAACCATCCCCGCCATGTGTTGGTGGTATAAATTGCTAGGGATGTGAAAATCGCCAGATCGATCAGGATCAGTGATGAATTCTTCGACTATTCGACCAAATAGCATAGACTGCTGTGGCATCATATATACATGCATAACCCCTAGTAGTAGCCGGAGAGGCAGGGCAAATATCGATGAAGCTTGAGGGTGGTTTGCAGGCATAGTGTACTGAAGGAGGGTCCTACAAAGGTCATCGAGAGGAGCTCTACGTGCTTGCTGGGCTTTGTCCGCTGACATATGTATGTGAAATTGACATGGCTTGGCAGGGCAGAGATTGTGACAGCAGTCATACTAAAGCTGATGATTAGAGGGTTTTATCGGGAAAGAATCCTAACTCACTTCCCTGCCTAGTAGCTGAAGCACTGCTAAGAACCTACCATCTGGCCTGAAGATTCCACCCCTAGCATAGGTTTTGCAATGCTCCTTGAGGATGTTGATGCTTGTTTCCAGGCACGAAGGGTGGATCAAAGAATGCCCAGGATCGTCAAACGTATTAACAGGCAATTGACCATTCAGGACGGCGGGAAGGATTTGTCGCACATAAGCTATGAGATGGGTATCGTAGTCATGGTGGTAGGGGCTAGAGACAGGCTTGCTGCAAAGGAATGTTACAAGAGAACGAAGAGTTACCACGGTTGAATCCTCGGAAGAGTATGGAAGACATGACGAAACCAAGGACTCGTTGATGCCCAATAATTGCAACTCTTCTAATGTCAACGAACCATCTGTGGCAAGTATCCCGTTGTGGCTGAGGAGCACGTTCAGATTTGAAGACGGGTCAGCCAATTCTGTTTCGTAGACTTGATGCAACTTGGAACGGACAGCATTCGCATATGATGGTGTTAGGCAGATGATGTCATTTAGAACACGATGAGTTATCGGTGGACAGTCTTTGACTGGCTGGATCGGCTGGATTGTGTCTACCAGGGTTTTAATGTTGTCGCCTGGGATCGAGGGAAAGTGTTCAATGAGGTATGAGAAGGTGTCAATCGGGTCATTGTATATTGGGAGGTTGGCGTTTGTAACAAAATATCGACATTTTGGATTGAAACGGTCCTCTTCCGCAGCCAGGGCTGGAATTGACCCGGGATCCCTAAGTGCTCCCCTGCAAGACATAGCATCAGGAAAGCGGATTGACAGGTATATCCAAACCAACCTTAGTGCTTTACATGCTAGCTCTGTCAGCAACCATTGACACGATTGCCCAAATCGCAGGTGAAAGGACACTTCATCCACGTAAAACTCCCCAGAACGCTCCTTAAAAAGTAGAAAGTCGCGGAATGATTTGTGGTGAAAGGTGATGGGTTCATGCTTTTCTTCATCAATTTTCAATAGTGAATGGAGTGTTCTCAGTGTAAACAAAGTTGTTCCTTGATTGTAATCCAATAAATCATCCAGGACTGTGGCACGAGGCTTGTCACAAACGATCAGAAACCCGAGGATGTCGTGCAAAATTGCTGGACGGGTGCAAGTTTCCAGGATCCGAACATAGAGCCGGTCGAGATCTGAGAGTGCACTTGCACCAGCTGGAGATATGCTCAAGACAATTTCCAACAGGTCTACAGGTGACAATTCAGCCTTTGTATCACCCACAAACTTCAGCACGGTTGCTGCGTAGATGAAGTATCCTGATGAGTTTAGACGAATCAGCTCGAATTTCGGAGCGATTGGCCACGGCTTGGGTAAATGCTCCATAGCGCCCCAGTGTTTCTCACGGATTTTGTCAAACCCGCGGCGTAGGTATATCTCTACATCGGTCAAGGATCCTTCCAGGTGGATGATCTGAACTATTGATCCAAATGTCCGCCGCAAGATCGTGTCGATATGAGGCTCCGGCCGGCTAAGTATGAGGCACCGCAGGTTTGTACCAGTGCCATCCAATGCATTGCATATCTGGTTCAAAAATATTTCCTGCTCTTCAATGCTCTTGCATTCGTCGACCCCGTCGATCACCACGATACGTGCCCGCCTCGCCCGCCTCGCCTTCCTCTCCTCCTCGAGCTGGCTAGCAAACAAGATGGAGCCATTGTTGCGCTCTTGAGCCTGAGATGGTTTCACAACCAGTTCTACGAGTTGCGACTGGGTGGTCTTATTGGGAAGGTTTGGTCTGGCAGAAAGAACCGAGATGAGGTACCCCCTGAATGCCTCATTTTGTTCCGCAAGTTGGTACGCAATCGTCGGATAGAGTCGTTCCGTTGTATCGCAGCCAGGTGCGTCTCGGAAAAAGAAAAATGATGCGCCAACGGGGCTATCGCCAAGTTGACCGCAGGCGACAGAGTGCGCAATCGCAGACTTCCCTGCCCCAGCCGGCGCATGCACCCATAAAATCCTCCTCTGTGATGTTTCGTCCATGATCCAGCTATCGATCTGCTTCAACACCGCAACCCTTGTGTCGGGGCTGCACGGTGCCAGATTGCGTGTACCGTCGTCGTGTTCCGCATTAAATGCGACGTATGGGCGGAGGATGTCTAAACCTATCATGTTGCAAAAATCAGCTACTTATACAGGATCAGTGAGGAAGTATTCGTTGCCTCTGAGGTGCTCGGAAGAAGCATAATAGTTATGATGGATATCGCGCCCGGCATTATTGACATCGTGTTTAGGATAGTTGTAATTGGTATCATGTCCGACATCGTTGAACACTCCGTTATTGGCTACAAAGTTGTTGGCGTTGTCAAACATCGATGCCGAAGTTGGCGAGAAGAGGGCAGAGGATGCAGTCGTGGCGTGGTTCTGGACAGCCCCAGCCATGAAGTTGTGGCATGACTTCAGCGTCTAACTTGACGTGAGAAATAGATATTAGAGGTCCCAAGGCGAAGATTATGAACTTGCACCTAGACGAAAAAAAAACGACTTGTGGTCGTGAATTTCGTAACCGTCACTCAAGTACTCAAATCTGCAGGCCGTTTTTGCGGGGTTTCGACTTTCTAGCACCTATGTTCATTGACGTCATCAAAGAGTTTGTGGGAGTTTTGAGTGCCTCATCAATCAGCTACCCTTGGAGATCCTGAGCATTGAACAATCTTGACCAGACATCAAGCAGGCTCTTCAAATGGCAACGTTGGCTTGGGACTCGGGGACAAGTTTACTTCAAGTTTCAACGACAATCAAGATGTCCTTCTTTCCCTAACACCTTATCAATCCGAGCCCTAAGGTTGTCGAACAAGTTGGACCTTGACAATCGGGTTTGGCACACGGCGCTTTCAAGGATGGTAATCAGACACCGACGAACCTAAAACTGACCACGCATCAGCACTTCACAACCCACATTCTTCATTCTCCCCCCTTACAATTTTTGGGACAGGCTCCACGTTCGACTCGTAGTAAACTCAGGGCGCCCCTTTTATAAAGGCGCAACCAATTGCCACTGATGCTAGGCGATCTTCCTTCGAATAAACTCAACAAATCTGAGAAGGTCCACCAGAGGCTGGCAGGGTATGCCCAGATGAGAGCCCCAGTGTCATACACGAATGTCTCTGATCACAACTGCTCAAATATTAACCGTGCACCTCGTAGGAAGAAACGTGTCCGTCCATGCCGTTGTGCACTAGATGTTTGCGCCAATCTATCTATGTCTTGACCGTGAGCAAGCCAGAGGACAACCATGTACCCAAAGCCAGGCTAGGACACTATAAACCATGCAGGTCTATTCTCTTTGTCGCTTTCCCCTCTGCTACCAGACCGTTTCCGTCTCGAGTTGGTTTAAAAGCCGGACGCTTGGACTGGCGTTTGACCCATGACTTGATGTAGCGCTGTTGCAGTGAAGGCACGTCACCAGAAAAGGCAAAAGTATTCAAGCGGGGGAGTTTGCCCAGAGAGGCGTCCACCGAAAAACGGTGGTAGGAATTGCCAGGGATGTGGAAATTTCCAGAACGATTAGGATCAGTGACGAATTCTTGGAATATTCGACCAAACGACTTTCCACGTGGCATTATATATACGTGTTGATCGTGTGGGCGGAGAAGAAGGGCGGATGAAGCTTTACGATGATCGGGAGGCGTACTTTTGGCGTACTGAATGAGGGTCTTGCAAAGGTCATCGAGAGGAGCTGTGAATGCTTGTCGAATATCATCTGTTGACATACGCGTGTGGAATGGACATGGTGTGGCGGGGCAAAAATTTTCAAAGTTGTAATACTAATATTAACGATTAGTAACATGTACACAGGGAAACCGTCCAAACTCACTTGATGCTCCAGCATAGCAAGCACATCCAAGAAGCTGTAGTCATCGCCATCACTAGCATGGACATTGCAATGCTCCCTGAGTACGTCGACACTAGTTCCCAGGGACGAACTGCGAAACATAGAATGACTAGAGTAGTTAAACCTATGAATAGGAAGTCGACCATCCAGAACAGCGGGAAGGATTTGTCGCGCAAAAGCAATGAGATGTGCATCGAAATCATGATGGGGGTTAGAGGCAGGCCTGGTGCAGAGAGATTCGACAAGGGAAGAGTGGATTACGAAGACCGGCCGGTCATCGTAGTCATGGTATAACTGAAAGTATGGGAGACACTTCAAAAACAAGGACTTGTCAATGCCCAAGAATATCAGCTCATCTTCTAGCATCCCGTAATCGTACATTGCAAGTACCCCCGGGCAGCTAAGCAAGGCGTTTAGATTTGAGTGCGGGTCGGCCAATTCCGTCTCGTAGACTTGGTTCAACTTGGAGCGGACGACGTCTGCATATGGTGTTCTCTCTAAAACCTCCATGATGTCATTTAGGATGCGATGGATTATCAGTGGACAGCCTTTGACCGGCTGGATCGGTCGGATCTCGCCTACCAGTGTGTTGGCGTAGTCGTTTGAAGTCAATTGACAGGGATGGATGATGAAAGAGAAGGTGTCAAAGGCACCTTCGTGGTGGTCATTGCTGGTGGAATTTGTAACAAAATATCGACTTTTTGGATTGAAGCAGTTCCCCTTCAATTCTCGGATTGGCTCAGGGTCATCAAGTGTCCCTCTACAAGACAGTATGAGGATTCATGAATCGATGAGTAAATTCAAACCCACCTTAGTGCTTTGCATGCCAGCTCTGTTAACAACCGTCGACATGACTCCGTATATCGTAAAGAAAATTCCTGTTCATCCACGTAATACTCTCCAGAACGCCCCTTATCAACAAGAAAGTCCCGAAATGATTTGTGGTGAAAGGTGATAGGTTCATCATGCTTTTCTTCATCAATCCCTAGTAGTGAATGCAGTGTCCTCAGCGTAAACATAGTTGTCCCTTGATTGTAATCCAAAGGACTGTGGCACGAGGCGTGTCACAAACGATCAGAAACCCAAGGATGTCGTACAGCATTGCTGGACAGGTGCAAGTTTGCAGGATGCGAATATAGAGCTGGTCGAGGTCCGAAAGTGCATTCGCGCCAGCTGGAGATATGCTCAAGACAATCTCCAAGAGCTCAACAGGTGACAATTTGGCCTTTGTATCACCCACAAACTTCAGCACGGTTGCTGCGTAGATGAAGTGTCCGGATGTGTTTATGCGAATCAGCTCGAATTTCGGAGCGATTGGCCACGGCTTGGGTATATGCTTCATAGCACCCCAATTTTTCTCGTGGATTTCGTCAAACCCGCGGCGTAGGTAGGCCTTGATATCGGTCATGGATCCTTCTAGGTGGATAATATCGACTATCGACCCAAATTTCCGCCGCAAGATCACATCGATGTGAGGCTCAGGCCGGCTGAGTATGAGGCATCGTAGGTACGTGCCAGTGGTGCCATCTAATGCCTTGCAGAATTGGTTCAAGAATATTTCCTGCTCTTCGATAGTCTTGCATTCGTCAACGCCGTCAATTACCACGATACGAGCCCTACAACTCCTTTGACTCTTCTTCCCTAAGAATTGGAACATCCGGACCAACGAATCAGAGCCATTGACGGCTCCTTGGGATGGCCCCACAATCAGTTCTGTAAGTTGTGACTGGGAGGTTTTCATGGGGAGATTTGGCTCGGAAGTCAGAGTTGTTATAAGGCGGCCCTTGAACGTCTTATTGTGCTTTGCAAGCTGGTGCGCAATTGTCGGGTAGAGACGTTCTGTTGAATCGCAACCAGGTGTGTCTCGGAAGAAGAAAAACGATGCACCGACTGGACCGTCACCAGATTCACGGGCAACGCTATGAGCAATGACGGACTTCCCTGCTCCAGCAGGTGCATGGACCCATAGAATACTCCTTGATGTCTCGTTCATGATCCAGTTGTCGATCTGCTTCAACACCGCAACCCTGGTGTCGGGGCTACATGGTGACAGATTGCGTGTACCATCATCGTGTGCTGCATTAAATGCCACATACGGTCGCAGTATGTCTAAGCCTATCAGGTTGCGAACGTCAGCTGGTTATACGTGACTGGTGGACAAGTATTCCTTGCCTTTGGCTTGCTCAGTCATAAGATGATAATTGTTGACATCGCGCCCAACATTGTGTATATCGCGTCCAGCATTGTTGAACATTGATGCTGTTTTAGGGAGGTTACAAGAAGGCAAGGAGGATGAGTTGTCGTCGTGGTTCAGGACAGCCTCAACCTTGAGGCCTTAAAGTAATGACACGACTTCAGCGTCTAACGTGAGGAAGAACAAGGTTTCTAGGGCCCTGGCATGTTGCAATGTCAGAAGGGTGAGGCACGATTATGAATATTATGAACCTGCTCTGAATGACAATGAGTAACACCTAAAAAAGCAGGCTTTGTAGTGTGATCACCTTTCTCATATCAGAATACTCAGATCGTCCTGCTGGACAAAGCATTTCGACTTTGTCACAACGGTTTAGTACCTTCTTGTGTTTATTGACAGGTTGGGCCGGTATTCAAAGGCAACGATCCATCATCAAGACAACGTGGGAGTATTTTTTGGCGCAACGATATTAATTGTCACCATGAGTTTCAACCCATGAGACTACGGTGCACCTCAAAAGGCCCACGACCTCGTAATATCAGATTCAGTTCTCAGAGAAACGTCCAATACAACAACTACTATGGCTTGTTCGAGCATCTGAAGGGTATGAACCTGAATATCGATTAGAAGGTACATTGACAGGCGCAACACGGCGGAGAGGCACTTAACGATCCTGGGAGACAACCCGCTTAAACCCGACATTTCAACTTAGCCAGTCTTTTGGCACACGATGAAGCCAAGCTACTAATGTAGCAAGTTATTCAGCCAGTTATTCAGCCAACCAGAAGCTCTCTTCCGATTCCAATCGCCTTCTCCTAACACGCTGCACCACATTCGGATCAGGGAATGCAATGAAGCTACGCGCTTGATTTTTTTCGGCGCTAGCCTTCCTGCTCTAGGAAGTGGACGGATTTCGAATCTTGCTGTGGCTTGATGTCAGCGCTATTCCTTTAGCACGCACTTAAGGAAGGAGGGACAATCATGATTGCTTTCCGAGTTCTAATTTCGTTTACAGCCGCTTATGTCCTGTTGGGGCCCAAGCGACCACCTCAGAACGGAATAGAAACTGTAGGCAAGCACAACTTCAAGACCGGTGGAGTGGCCGAGCTCAACAGGCGCGCGCTATGGGGGCTACTGACAACACGTGTTGCTCCTCCTTTTCCCGGTCCCCGGTCGACGCTGTACTGGGGACCCAGTCCACAGTTGAGATCACAATCGTATCTTTTTCCAAGTGTCAAGAATTAACTGCTAATACCAGGGAGTGTGCTTATCGGCCATCGCAGATATTCCATGAGGTCTTGACAGGCATGATGAACCAGATCTTGGGCTGGGCACCATCTGCGAAGAGGAAATGGTATATTGCCTATAGACAGCGTATCTTAACAGGTGCAGCAGTCGTTATGTCGTTGGATTAACCTGACTTCAGCTTTCGTAAAACCTAGTATAATGAGCCATCATCCTGACAAAATTAGAATTGGTCAAGAACGAGCTTGCTGAGAATGTCAGCTCAGAGTGGGGATTCGGTCAGGTACACATAGATTTTTGCACCTTTAGAAGAGATTACCACGAATGCTTCAGGTTCTCCCCACGATGTTGCCCGTTCGAGTTTATCCTCGCCCGACGGTCTTCCAGGCCAAGCCAGGAAAGCCGGTTGATTCAAATCACGCCGCCGCGGGCCTTCAATGGCCCCAGACCGAACTCGATGGTGCCCGACAAGAGATCATAGATGGCACCCCTGAGTATGAAATTACATGCGCCTTCGCCGTTTGCTGTCATCATTGTTGACGAGTGGGATATGTATGTCACCTAAGACCAGCTGAATACTGCCACTGCCCCCGATTGGGGAGAGAGCATTCGCGTAGGCGACCTTCCAACGGTCATCATTCGTGTCTTCGATCTAAAATGCATGGATGCTGGCTGGTCGGCTTCACCACTTTCCCGTCGTACTCGATCCAACCTCCAGCTGAGGAGAACAGCTCTGCGCCTGTCGAGTTTCGAACAGAAGCTGACACCCTGGCTTTGGTGCGGGATGGCAAGAAGATCCCAGTGATGACTGTCACGATATCTCTTTCTACTGATGTGGATTCTCCCCCCTGCCCGTAGCCAAGCTTCTTGGGTCATATGTAAGCAGATGCACACTTCGCGCAGGGTTGGCATGATCAGTTTCTGAGGAAAATGGATGGGCTCGTCGAAAGTAACCACAACGGAGACGTATTGGTTGACATGATCTCCACAGTTCAAAGCTTTTATCTCCGGGCCTGTCCTCTAAGTTGTTGATATTGAGAGTATGTATTAGATAAATATCTGTTGTAAGGTGGAAGCCTTAGCCTATATCTGCTGCAAGGTGAAAGCCTTGCACCCAGTAAATTGCTGGTGGGTCATGGATACGTATTGTGGAGGGCCTGATGATCATGGATGAGTTGCATGCCTTCCACCGAGTCACTCCTTGACGAATGGAGGCAATGTTCATTTCGCTGTAGCTTTTCATTCGATCAGCTCAATCGACTGAAATAGAGATTCAAAGCCCACTGGACAAGTGATTAAAAATACAAGTTGCTTAGATCCTCCATGTTCTCGTCGACTCTGCGCTCACCCTGGAGCTCGGCCTTGACCACCCAGCGCCACGGTATCATGATCTGACCGACATAACGCCCCTCCACAGCTTCCTGTTCGGCGAGGCGGTACTCCTCCGCATTAATCAGAATGATATTGAGCGGCTTATCTGTACCTGCAAAGGTCCCAATCAAGATTCGGCCATCTTTGATTGTGACACGCAGGGTTTGACGCAAAAGTCTGTGCAGCTCTGCGACGGCTGGGGACTGTGTTTCTTTGTGTCGGGTCCCTGGGTCGTAATCTGATACGATGCAGTCTGGGTAGTCAAGGAGGGGTGGTGGTGGATCAGGTGTGGCCATAATTGTGACCGCGTTACAGACAACATATCATCATCAAGACGAGTTCTACCCAAACATGCTATCGTACATCTGTCCATCTTCAGACCTAGGATGACAAAAGCTTGGATTATGGATAAGCAATAAGATATACTCCCTAGGGTCTGTCCTGGTTGTTTCCCCGGATCTGGTTGGTGGTTTCTGGATCTTTGCCCCGTGAAAGGGCGAAGGCCCACTCGACGCCAAGGAGCATCGGAACCCATAACGGCGACAAAATGGCGCCGATGACGATCAGGTGGTCGATAGGAGCATGCCGATACCTATCACCGCACCACCCTGAGCTCCTGGGTCGTAGGATGCGCCGCGTCAATACCTTTGAGGTGAACGCCGTTGTAGTAAAGAATACTTTAACCAATCGGCAGGCTACTGAGAGTTCCAACGGCGACCATCACAACAACAGTGACCAACTTTGGATACACTTTTGGAGCCGGGCTGTTCCAAGGGTCTCTGACAGTGCTCGATCCGTTTCATGGAAAGGGAGATTGCGAGGGTTGACAGGACGTCCCCAATACGTACGCTCCGACGAGCATGAGGTAGCTGCCACCAACCATCACGAAGAATCGCACTACGTAGGCGAGGATGGGGTCCAAGATAAGGAAAAGCTTCCTGTCACAGCTAACTGGCAGAGCCACCTCTGGAGTTGCTTTCTCGACATCAGCAGACAAAATGACAGCAAAAGCCCCACCGGAGACAATCACGAGGAGTTTGTAGAGGAAGATGAAGCCAACGTCCACGCCTCTGAGTACAGTAATAATACAATCACTTCCTTACTTCTCATATCTGCTCGGTCCATTTAAGGTGGCTTTGTATATTGACGGAGCCTCGATGGCAAGTGGTTGGATGCTTGTGGGTGGATAAATAGGGTTTGCCATGTCGATGGCGCAAAGCGTTGGTCACGATAAAAACTTATATGAAGCACTGCCAACAATGAAGTTGTGCGCTAAGCTGTCAAGGTTGACAGGCAATACTTTGACCACCATAAAAGGAGTGACGCTAACAAGAGCCGTCCTCGCAAGCGTATAATCGCCGGTAACAGGTCGAGCACCAGCAGACAGCAGATTACAAGTAATCCTAATGAAATAAACACAATCGGATACTGCCAACAACAAAGGCTAATTACACCCTTTCAGAGTTATCGCATTGAGGTGCTTGCGTCGCTGTTGTTGGAAGCTTGTAGTATATGTATGCCACAATGGATAGAGGCACCAATGATACAAGAACACCTCCAAGTGCTGCTACACCAGCCAAATAAGGTTTGTCGATGATGCTAATATCGCCATTCGCTCGAAGAACCGCACTGCCGATTACCCCACTGAGCACTGCTTGGACGATGGGATTGCATAAAATCCCAATTACGTAGCCCTCATAAAATTCCAAATGTAGGAAGAGAAATATAAGTGGCGAGGTCGCCAACATTGCTAGAGGTCCCCCCGCTGCTCCAATCGGCATCATCGTCATGGTGCGAACGTATTCATGGGCAAGGTGATGGCGCAATATCGCATTGCCGATTGCTCTGTTAGCGGTCAGCATAGGTTCGTGGCCAATATGGCGAAGATTGTGCTCACAAGGAGAGTGCTGCCCCGACCATAGGCAGAGAACTTTTCACATTTATACACGTTCAGCATGTGATATACACTGTGGGACAAGGGGGCTCACACAAAAAGGATTATGCATGCCGGCAAAACTAGACACAAATTGGGATTGAAATTGAATATTTGGTATGTCGAGAGCATGGGAATGAAATGTTGAGATAATGATTCCTGAGTAATGTCGCCCCATATAAAGGGCATCCACACCCCGCTATCGATAGCTGTGATGTGCTTCAGTCGAGTGTTTGTTGCCACCGCTTCCTTGTTGACACAAAAATGCAAACAGCGTTAACATGGGTTATCTATTGTGTATTCACTTGTGGATTCGCTAGCAAGTGGCGCAAGCAATCATTGTTCTTAATCAGAGTTGTCCTGTGCGAGCAAGAGTTCCTGGACGGAAGGGGCACAGCCAGACCCGAAACACCTTATACCAGAGTATATCCAGTGGGGGCCAAGATGTGGCGTCCTGGAGCCATGTAGCTATATGAGATAGAGGAGTTTTTAGAGGCCACGAAGTTGCGCCCAGGTACCAGTTTATCTGAAAATCGTTCCCTAGTCACGGTAACTTCCACCATGGACCTCTTGAGAAATAGTTCCGCCTCTGGTATTGTAGATGTCTCCTGATCGCATAATGATTGGAAGAGCATCGAGTTGACGGAGCGGATAAAGAGAGAGACACAATTGACTGCTGACTTCGTATAATTACACACGACACGTGATAGTGATACATTGACGACCGCAATATTATGATTTATTTAGCAGGAAGGGTCTTGGAAAGACAAGCAGGTATGCTAAAAAATGCTCGGATAACGGCCGGACACTTAAACCACTGCCATCTCAATGCTCGTGGATTTCTTGGCATTTTCTTGTCCGCCAATGATCGAGAGAGCCGATATACCGAAGACCAAGGCCAATACCAGCAGAATGGAACCGGCTATAGCTGCAGTCAAAAAGCCCCCCAGTGCTCCTGCGCGAGCAGCGTGCAAGGGATCAATATCTCCCAAATCAAGACCCCGTTGGCGAAGAACAGCAAGTCCAATGACTCCGGACAGCGTCCCATGTAGCGTGGCGATCATGGGGGTATAGTACACATTGCCTTTTCCATATTGTAGAAGAAATTGTACGAAAGGCCACATTAGAAAACAGATGGCACCTCCAGAAGCTCCAATGCGAAGCGCTGATAGAGCAACCGTGTAATGAGAGAGACTATGTCGCAGAATCGCATTGCCAAGCCAGCTTCCATGTGCGGAATATTTGTAAGTCGTGGAGGCCGGCCTCTCCTAAGAAATGGACTCACAGCGAGATAGCGCCGTTGGCGACACTACAGCCGCTTGATTGAGGAGTGTCATTACAGATTTCTCATCACAGAAATGGGAGACTCACAACGCCACAACGGCTCCAGCCATGAGGCGTAGTGTCCAGCGAAGGATACTTGTGTTGCTTTCGTTCGGCATTTCTTAAACTCGAGAGGAGAAGCGTCGAAATATTGAGGGTTGGAAGATGTAAGAGGTGAGAGATGGAGCCTGAAGAAACATGGGGTTTTATAGTTTGAGATTGGTGGCAAACGCAAGTAAACCAACATAACAAGCTCGGCACACCAATGCAGATCAAACCAACGTTCGACAAGGTTCTCGTGGGGCATCGACCGGCTTTGGCGCTCCGCTATTGTAATAGCTGTAGGCGTGAATTGAGAATCAGAGCATTGTGTGGGTTATGACAATGGAAAACAATACCACTGGAAAACATAAAGTGTGGCGCAGAGGTAGAAGACGATGTTTGTTTAAGGAAAGCTATGGTGGGATTTTGATCAGCAATGTTATACAGATCGTTTATATAGAGCGATCGTGGCCTGGGGCGGATGAAGGGAATTTAAATGCCAGTCAATAATCAGGGCTCATCCCTTGGTCCAGGTCAGCTTTTCCTGGGCATAACTAACCTGATGTCCTTAAGTTAAGCGTTGCGCAGTGCCGACGACTAACTGACTAACGAATTAAGCTGGGGGTACATCAGAACTACGGCCTGGGGGGATGGGGACAGCACAGCGAGGCCACGCATTATTTCTTTTGGAACCGTACTGCTGCTGAGGAGAGGCGTCGTGTTTACAATACCACTTAAAGTATGTGGCGTTCGAGTAGCGCTTGCCGTCTACTGATCTTGCAGATCCTAAGGTTACTGACCACGCCATTGCTGCGTACTCGATTGGTGTGGAACGGCGGTGGGATCTGATGCGACCTCCAACTGTGTTGTTCATTTGCGCCACATTTGTTGAGTCTGGGAGGCCTGATCGCCCATTGGCCTTGAAAGCGTGTCCCCGGCATGGGTTGACTCGATGTGCGATTGCTCAACGAAGCCCAAGGTTTTATCAGGCACTGGTGACTGCGTCTACTACAATTTTCAAACCATAATTTAGCCCATTGTTAGGCAAGGGGACCCAATGCAAACAATTGATGTCCGAGTCATTAATGGGCCCAACACCTTGAACGTCGATTCACTTGATCTGATCATACATGCCTTCTGCACTCGTATTGATAGCCGACGGCACTGAGGAGATGGAGTTGTGCGTCTGAATATCTGATCGCAGAGTCCTTGCCTCAACTCATCACCGGCGCTAGCACCATCACATTCGACACCCTTGTACGAGGCGGAATTCATACAACGTCTGCGTTTGTTCCAGGATCAATGGGCATATCTGGCGCCCAGGGTCCTCAAGGGTTCGAGAGGGATCAATATCTTGCCTGACATGTACTTTGATCCCAACCACTGTGGCCCGGTCCGTCGCCTGGGGCCTTGCAACCAGTTAAACTAGGACTCATAGAATATCAAGGACAAATACGATCTGCTTGTGATACCTGGAGGTGCCAAAGGTGCTGAAACGATGTCTCAAAATATTGTGGTTCAGGATTTGGTCAACCAGTTCATCGACCACAAAAAGTTGGTGGGCATGATTTGTGCGGGTGCGGCTTTTTGGATTGGAAATGAATTTATACTGGAAGCTGAAGAATATGACAGGAAGCCTTGCTGCATTAACCTCCAAACTCCCCAAACAACCGCTCACTTCTCATCCGAGTGTGAAATCCTCACTTGAGAGAGGTACATTGGAGCCATCATGCCAGTGACCACATGGAGGAATGACAACTACCATGCCGTAGATTTTGAATATAGAGAGGATTCCGTAGTGATTTCGGGTAATCTTGTCACAAGGTACGTGGCACAAACCCGAGTCTTTGAATGTACACTCATGCAATATTGCGAGAAGTCGAGGTCCTGGTGAGTCGTAGGGGGACATAGGCACTTGCCCACTACTCATCCTAACCTAGGCACTGCATTCCCATTTGCTCTGACTCTTGTTGAACTGCTCTGCGGTGCGGGAAAACGTGCGGAAATACGGGCTCCAATGGTCTTTCCACAAAACACACCGCTTTGAAATTGATGTCGGTTTGGTCTTATACATTCGTGTATGTGAAGGAGTATCTGTATAGCAAGGGCCCATCATGTAAATTAGGTACGGACAACCAAAAAAGCCTCAGGTACATCTGGACTTTCGTATGGCAGGAGTATGGGCTTGGTTGCAAAGACGCCAGAAGGGTCAAGCTCGATTTTGCGTCCCACCTGTTTATGAGTTGTCAGATAAGTTAAAAGATGATGTGGAACGACAACACATACCCGCCAGACCCGTGTATTGCATCCAAATTGTGTAAGGGTTGAACTGCAGTGCCCAATCATTGCCAACGCGTCTGATGCATACAAGATAGGGAGGGTATCTGATGTTGCCTCGAGTGGGAAATTGATGTGCAGAGTACGGAGTTTCTTGGCGCAAGCCAGTGAAGACGTGAGGTTTTGCTGTCTCAATGGTTTAGTGGAGAGAAACAAAGATGAGTGAGGTAAACGTACGAGGGAATTGGGTTCCACAACAATGAAAAGCTGCTCTAAGACTGTGCATTTCGCACAGAGTTCATGTATGGCCTCAAGGCTGATGAGCATACGATGCACCGAACACCTGATGAGGCGATGCCCATGTTTTGAAGCGAGAGCAGACCAGAACTCGTCCGTAGTTGCCGACTCCAAGAAAGCACCAGTAGAATAGATCTGAAAAACCTCCAGTGGTGAATTAGATAGAAGACTTTGCACATCATTCATCCACTGCGCCATTGACAGTTGTTGATGGACTGTTAACGTGATCGAGCGAAGTTTGTCGAGAGTTCCGGCATGAGTACAGAGGTGAGAAAAAGTCGACATGTCCTAAATGTTGGTGTCAAGGTTGGATAGGTGACAGTGATGAGTGAAATAGACGAACGAACGTCGGAGATACCCCCTCAAGGCCTAACGTGAGTATTCCTCTTGTATTTGGTGCCAGGACTGCCCAAATTCCCAGGTGTGTAACCTTGGGGCACCCAGTGAGATGGAGGTGGTCAATCTCAACCAGATAAGGAGCGAAACTCTCTAACGTTTTGTCAGAGACGAGGGGTGATGTCTGCGTCCTATAATATCAGAGCATTGCTTTGGACGAGGGGGGAGGGGATTGACCTTGCATATAAGTGTGAGGCTTCTCAGAGTGCTTCCAGTTGCTCTCAGCCAAGTTTGCATCTGATTGACGACTGCTAAGCTTGGCATGATGACAGATATCTTCGTCAAGTTCTGAAAGCGAGGCAGTAGTGCTGGATCGTAGTGGCCTTGATTGTGACCATTTATCTCTAATTCTCGTAGCTCCTGGGAGGCTTGGAGCGCCTCAAGGATCTCAGAACTTAACGATCCATCGCGGGTCCAGGTGCAAACATGAAGGTTGCTGCAATTCCTTAATCCCCGGACAACATAGGCAAGGATATTCACATCGGAGTTGGTGGCGTTCTTTGGAAAGTCTCGGATTTCTGCCATGGAATTAGCCAGGATGCGGAAGTGTAAGGTGACGCTGATTGATCTACGTACGAAGTCGACGCACATGCTTTGCCAGATACGGATAATTCGCGAGTGAGATAAACAGCTGAACTACCTAATAGTCTAACAAGATTGAGCTGAAGAAAGAGCAAAAACCAAGGGTATGTGCCACCTTCCGCTTTCCTTCTTTATGCCATGAGTAAATCGATACCCTTTTGTAGAGGCTTGGGCATGCAAAATGGTAAAAGGCCTTGTTGACGAGACAAGCAGATACAAAGTGGCTGGGTTTCTGAATGTTACCCAGAATGACTGGTAGGAGTTCTATAGGAAGATCCAAGAATTGTACCATGGCTGGTTCATGAGTAAGATGGGCGTCAACTCACACTGTTTGCCGTGGGCGGACATCAAATAATAACTGAACGTCACGATCCGTCATTGTCACAAGTATATATTGGACTTTCATCAGGCCAACAAGGCGAGAGTGCTCCTGCACTTAAACTACCACCATGTCCGACTTTGAAGATCAGCACGACTACCGGAATTTAGACTCTGATGCTGCCATGCCTGATGTGGACGAGCAGGAAAACCATAATGACGAAATGGAGGAAGGTAGCCCTAACATGAAAAGATCGTCAAGGAGGAATATTGAAGAAGATGAGGAGGATGAAGAAGAAGATGAGGATGACGATGAGGAAGATGAAGAAGATGATGCCCCCGGACGAAAAGGTAAAAAACGCGCCAAAGTAAGATGCGAATCATTCACTTTCGAACACATACTAAGAGCACTTAGCATCGCCATAAGCGGTTTGGTGCTAGCCGCTTCCTCGATATTGAGGCCGAGGTCAGCGAAGACGAGGAGGAGGAAGAAGACGAGGGCTCTGATGGTGGAGGTACGCCGCTCGTTCCCGCTTGCCATTCACATCTCAAATGCTTTGCAAGATGGGTTTATTGAGACCCTTGATGAGGTGGACGATGATACGACACGGCGGCATCATGCTATACTGGACAGCAAAAGGCAGCAGCATGAAGAAACCGACAAAAGCCCAGAACAGATCGCAAAAGACCTTAGTATGCGGTATAGGACGAGGGCCGTTCCATATACAGGCGACATGAACGAGATACCACAGCGCTTACTTATGCCCTCTGTACACGATGCTAGCTTATGGCAGGTCCGGGTGAAGGTAGGTCTTTGATTATTCTTCATATTTCATTCTGTCAACAGCAGTATTAGCCAGGTCGAGAGCGCGAGATTATTTTCAGCCTAATGCGAAAATCCATCGACGTGGAATATACTGCCAACCCACTTTCCATTCTAGCCGCTTTTCAACGCGATTCGCTACCTGGGATGATCTATGTCGAGGCTCGCAGCGCAAAAATGGTCCAACAGGCATGCAATGGTCTGGTTGGCGTTTACCCCTCTCGTGGGATTCAACTTGTGCCTATCGAAGAAATGGCCAGCCTTCTCCAGATAAAAAAGCAGGACTTAACGGTGACCCCTGGGACCTGGGTCCGTATCAAGCGCGGAAAGTATGCCGGAGATTTGGCCCAAGTCATGGATATTACGGAAAACGGGGAAGATGTTGGACTTAAATTCATTCCTCGCATCGACCTCAACCCTCGAGATGATGCAGCTTTGGATGGAGCCAAAAAGCGTAAAAAGGCGACAACAGGTGCTGGTACTATGCGCCCGCCACAAAGGCTCTTCAATTACGAAGAGGTGGTGAAGGTGTGGGGGCGGAAGCATGTGACGAAACGAAATCAGACATATGTGTTCCAAAATGAAAGCTACAAGGACGGCTTCATCGAGAAAGATTTCAAACTGAGCGCATTGAGCCTGGAGGATGTAAACCCGACCCTTGACGAGATCACCCAATTCACCAGGCGCCAGGACGGTGGAGAGTTGGACAACATGGTTGATCTATCCATTATTGCTGAAGCGTCGCGGAAGGCTGCCATTTCAGTTCTACAGCCAGGAGATCACGTTGAAGTCTTCGAAGGAGAACAAGCGGGTGTACACGGTGTGGTAGATGAGATTGCCCAGGATGTCGTGACTATCACTGCAGTTGGGGTCGATTTGGATGGTCAGAAAGTAGAAGTTCCTGCTCGGAGCGTGCGGAAACGCTTCAAGCCTGGAGATCATGTGAAGGTTATGACGGGGCAAAATGCCGATGAAACAGGTTTAGTGGTGTCCGTGGCGGATAATATCGTGACATTTTTGTCGGATATGTCCATGCAAGAGGTACGTTCATATTTGCTTACCGTGGTGACGGACCACGGTGTTCAACATTGTGAAGGTTTCAGTATTCTCAAAAGACTTGCGAGAAGCCGCAGAAGTTGGTTCTGGGACTAACATTGTTGGCAACTACGAATTGCATGACTTGGTACAACTAGAGTACGTCCATATCTTATTACCAACTCTCAATGCTCATAACACAACCTCAGCGCCCAGACCGTTGGTGTTATCTTCAAAACTGAAAGGGATTCATTCCGAGTTCTTGATCAAAATGGGCAAATTCGCCTTGTCCAACCACATCAAATATCTATGCGGCGTGATTCAACACGAGCGATTGCTACTGATTCAGAAGGACACGAACTACGAATCAACGATAATATGAAGGAGGTTGATGGCGAGGCAAGTTGATGTATTCTATGTTATATCTCTTCTCAACGCCCTTCCAGGGTCGCAAAGGTCGTGTTCTACACATTCATCAATCATTCTTTGCTTTCCTGCACAATCGAGACATTGTCGAGAATGGAGGTGTTTTTGTTACCCGTGCTCGCTCTCTGGCATCTCTGGCTCCCAAGAGTAACGTGATGAAGGCAGTCAGTGCTGACTTGTCGAAAATGAATCCCGCACTAGTTGCCCCAACTGGCGGGATGGTTGGATCAGGCAACATGGGTCGTGGTCCTCGTGACCGACATATAGGCACCACTGTCGTTGTCGTAAAAGGTCCCTATAAAGGGTATGCTGGGACGATCAAGGATACGAATGGACCGATTGCCCGTGTTGAGCTTCGTACAGGCAACAAAGTCATTACCATCGACAAGGACAAACTGTTCAGAAGATTGTGGGCACCACTTTTTATTCTCTAGCTGTCAACATAGACTAATTACGTTTAGGCCCGATGGCAAACTTGAGAATCTTGACCGACCGTCCAATTTTGGGGGTGGCAATATGCGCGGCCCAACTGGTCCGCGAACTAGTAATCCATACCCTTCAAATTCCTCCAACACAAGCGGAGGTCGCACACCATTCGCAACCGTTGGTCGAACCCCTAACCCATACGCGTCTGGCGATGGTCGTACACCAGCTTGGAACGCTTCCTCGCGAACTCCTAATCCATACGCGGAAGGAGGGAAAACGCCAGCGTGGAACGCTTCCTCGAGGACGCCCAATCCGTATGCAGATGGCGGACGAACGCCTGCGTGGAATGCGAACTCTCGAACACCCAATCCTTATGCTGGCGGTGGAGCCCAGAGCTCTGGTGCCTGGGGTGGAGCCTCACCAGCGAAGAATTCCGGAGGTGCCTCAACGTGGGGCGGTGCAACGCCTGGAAGAAATGCTTCTAGCTGGGGTGCGGGTGGTTCAGCCGTTGAAGGATGGGGATCGCCTCCTCGGATGGGTTGGGGAGATGGCGGTGCGGCCTGGGTAAGTTTACAGCATTGTTGTTCCCTTTTCCATATCTCATCATTTGCATGTTCAGAGCGCTCCAACGCCCGCAGCAGCAGCTACCCCAGGCTTGAACATTGGACAAACACCAGCGTTTAGTGCACCGACGCCTGCAGCAACTGCACGTACACCAGCTGGTGTCTGGGCAAGCTCAGGTAGTTTATCAGCACCAACACCCGGGGCTGCTCCTTATTTCTCAGAGCTTGATCCTTTGAGTGGCAGGCTGGAAGGTCTGTATTTGATTTCTCGCCAAATTCAATGTTCTGGCGTACTCATCACTGTTTGTTCAGAATTGCCAAACGATTGGCTCGTAGAACCTAAGCTTGCGAATTACCGACATCGCCTGAAACTTAAAATACAGGGAACCCGAGCTGATAAGTACCTGGACGGTACGTTTGAGGGCAGATTTGGTCGTATCAAGGCCTCGTCGTCCTTCGGAGGCGACTTCGAGCAGAGTGCGATGATCGTATTAGACACTGGGGAAGAACGCAGTATCCTCGTGAAATATCTCCTGCCTGTTGCACCTACATACATGGGCGAAGATGTGCTAATATGCGGTGGACCTTCGGCTGGCCGCGCGGTGGTGGTGAGGGAGAAGCCTGATGACTCTACTGTGACTGTTTCGACGAGGGCAGAACCAGCGGCGGTGTCAGAGGTGCCCAAAAATTTGTTAATCTCGCTGTATGATAATGACACGGCTGTGTAAATGACGTTTTTATTAGTTTTCCGCTATACATTCCTATTGTTTTACACCACAACGAACTTCTCGTATTGCTGCTAGGTCGTCCTTTCCGAGTCTATTACACGTCAAATTTTGAGACTCTTAACCCCAACGACACTAAAAGGACAAGATAACCTAGAACGATGTCTAGATCGCGTCTCTGCCCTTCGCAACCTCTTTTCGCTGGACTTTTCTTGCAGGAAGCAGAATACATCATAGCTTGTGTACCTAGACTGCCTGCCGTTTGATGGTCACGTCTCGTAGTTACTAGTGGGCACCCAAGCATGGTATGATCTTTACAGGATGTCCATTCGCATTAATGTTTCTAATACTCCCTCCGTCCCTCAGTAGGCGGCAACGACACCTTGTTTGGTTATGAGATAACGACAGTATACTCCCTGAACTTACTTGGAGGGACCCAACATCAGTGACTCTAGTCTGCGTACACCCATATTCATTTTCCCGTCAACCACTGAAATTCATTCAAGGTTATCAAGGTAAGCAGGCTGTAAAACATACACTATGTTGCACCTTCCTCAGATTGTGGCATGTGTTCGGGAATCTCTGGAGTCTGGAATAATCCAGCCTTTCCTGGCACAACAGGTGATAGGTGGACCCACAATACCACTGCCACAACCACGTTGATCTACAGCATCGATTTCACATCCAACCATCTTCTGCAACGTCGAACTCATCGAGAATGCCCGTCTTTAGCTCATTAAAATCTGTTACAACGTCCTCCCTTGCGGTGGCACGCACAAACCTGGAATTCCTTGAGAAAATCAGCAGTCTAGTCCCCATTCCGTTATTCCAAAATGTGATCAATGCCGCTAGCGCGGTCGTCAAGATTGCTGAGGTGCGCCAGAGTTCAGTGGGGAATGTTCTACAACTGACGACCTAGATTCAGACAATGATAGCGAACTATGATACCTGTCAAACACTCATCCTGCGCATCATCAATATCGTCAATGCCATTCACAAAATTTTTGTAGGGAAGTCACAGAAGGAGTTCGTCGCGAGCGAGAATGGACACCTCCAGCGCCTTATAGAGTGAGTCCTGCAGCATGACAGTATGGTGCTAGCTGATCGAACGGTTCTTTCTAAGCACCCTCATGTCAATTCAATCCAAGTTGGCCAAGATCAAGAAGGCTACGGCGCCACACAACATCCATACATTCCTCAAGTCTTTGTTCCTTTCAGGAAAGTATGCCGATAAGTTGCAGAGTTGCGAGGATGACCTCGCCTGGGCAATGGAAGCTTTTAAGGTGGGCATATTGGTTATAATGCGCCTCAGATTAACCCAACCCGTCCCAGGTTGAATCGATGGTGAACGTCGAGACCCTCCTCCGTGATTTATCAACCAGCATGGCTGAGGTCAAGTCCTCGATGCATGGTATCAGTCAGAGGCTGGACTCCGCAGGTGCGCAAGCCTTCCTGGTCTTCTAGCAGGATCTCTGATAATCCCCGCAGCCGGTAATGAGTCCCTCCAGATGATGCCTCGTGCTGAGGGGGCGAGTTATCTTTCTAATCAATGCCCTGTTTCATCACCGTGTCTTGAGGGCACCCGTCAGACCATCATCCAGGAGATCTATGCTTGGGTCCGGAATCCCGACCCCAATGGCCCTTATATCTTTTGGCTCAATGGATTGGCTGGCATTGGAAAGTCCACCATTGCCTTCACTGTCGCTCAGACAGTTGAGCACTTTCTCCATGATGCCTTGCTGGGTGCTACTTTTTTCTTTTCTCGTCGTGGCGACGCAGCTCTCAGGGATTCTAAACTGGTTATCCCATCTCTTGCTTATCAGCTGGCACGGAACCATGCTGCACTTGCACCATTTATCATTGATGCCCTGCACCAACATCCTGATGCTTGTAAACAGTCTGTGCAGACTCAACTGGAGAAGTTGATTATCCTGCCTTTATCCAGGGCTGTGGATCATAACAAGACACTTGTTTTTGTCATGGATGCTCTTGATGAATGCAATAATCTTGGAGATATAAAGAGGATTCTGCAGCTGCTAGCCCACTCTGCCTCTATACTTCACTTCCCAATAAAAATACTGGTGACTAGCAGGCCCGAGCAGGATATTATCGCTCTCTTTGGCTCTTACTCGATCAATCATAACAAAATTATCCTCCATGATATCAGTGACTTTGTGGTTCAGGATGATATTTATCAGTATCTTTCCTGGGAACTTAGACAACTTCCAGACAAGCTCGGAATGCCCTTTCTGTCAACTGACTGGATTTCAGACAAGGATGTAGGCTTGCTTACTCAGAACTGTGGCAAGCTATTCATTTATGCAGCTACCCTTATCCGCTTTATAGCAAATCCCAAAATCTATGATCCTCAGAGGCAGCTACAGACTATACTCCAGAAAAATACTGTCAAATCCTCAGAGTCCAACCCATATGTCCAGCTAGATGAACTATACTTGAATCTCTTGCTCAATATTCTTGATAAAGGAAATGAGGCCTATATTATCAACCGATTTCAAATGGTTGTAGGCACCATTGTTCTTCTACATGATAAGCTTCCTCTTGCTGCATTGGCTTGGCTATCAACCACTCCCAATAATAACTCTGTTACCTACAACTATCTAAGAAGTGGTTTGGTATCTCTTCAATCTGTTATTCAGTTTCCAGCAACTGAGGATGAATTTCCACAAATATATCATCCTTCATTCTCAGATTTTCTATTGAATATAGAAAGGTGCACAGATAGCTGCTTTTATATCAATGCTTTTGAACATAACAAAAGGCTTACTATCAACTGCTTCTATCTTATGGGGATCTATCTAAAGAAATACCTGGTTGGAAAACATGAATCTATCATGTTAAATTCTGATATTGAAAACCTCAATTCATGTCTACTTGATGCTTTGCCACTTGAAGCTCAATATGCTTGCCAATTTTGGGCTACTCATTTATCCAATACTACTTGGGATACTACTTTATATCCTCTACTTGAGAAATTTTGCTTTACTCAAGTGCTTTATTGGATTGAAGCAATGAGTCTAATGGGCTATATACCTTTGGCAATATCCTCAATTCAACAAGCTAGAAAATGGCTTGTAAGTACTGTAACTTTTTAAGCTAATTAAAAATACTAATATATATTTATAACAGTCTATTCAGTCAGATTTTAGAGAAGATTTGACTACCATTTTGAATGATATCTATCGCTTTCTGTTATCTCATGATACAGTTCTTACTATGGCAGCCCAGCAGATATATAATTCTTGTCTGCCTTTTACACCATATCAAACACTGCTCTATCAGACTTATAAAAATGAGGCCTCAAATGGTATCAAGGTTTTTGCTGGTATTCCAAGAACTTGGCCAATATTGCTACAAACACTTAAAGGACATGAGTTCTATATCAACTCTGTGGCATTTTCTCTAGATAACAAATTTCTAGCCTCTGGATCCTCAGACAATACTATTAGGATCTGGAATACAGAATCAGGTTTTTGTAATGCTATATTGAAAGAGCATACAGATACAGTAGAAGCAGTAGCTTTTACTTTTGACAGCCAAATCTTGGCCTCTGGTTCATTTGATGGGATAATCAAACTTTGGGATATAAACTCAACTAGTTGTATTGCCAACCTTGGAAAGACTGGTGAAAAAATATGTGCTTTGGCTTTCACACCAAATGATAGGATATTAGCCTCATGTGGCAATGATCAGTTAATTCATCTTTGGGATTGGAAAAATAAACAAGAGATTACAATACTCAAAGGCCATACAAATTATATCCGCTCCCTTTCAGTCTTATCTGATAACTCAAAACTTGTATCTGCATCATGGGATTCAACTGTTTGTCTCTGGGATATTGGGTCTAGCTCACTCTTGTTTACATTCAAACGACCCCAGAATAATTCTTGTGCACTGGTAGTAGTGTTTTCGCCAACAGAATATATCTGTGCTGCAACCTACGAAGACTATTCATTAGTTATATGGGATTGCCAGAGTTGTATGGAAATTACAACTATTTTTCAAGAGGCAATTATCAGATCTGTGATTTTTTCGAATGATGGCGAAAACATCATTTTTGGGACAGATAATACCTTTACAGCCCATGATGATAAAGCCATCAAAGTCTGGAATATCAAGTCACGAACCATCGTGAAGGTTCTGAAAGGGCATGGAAGGAGTATAAAATCCCTCGCTATCTCACCAAGTGGGATTATAGCCTCAGGCTCGGAGGATTCTTCCGTCAAATTATGGGACATATCTTTGAACCCATCCCAAGATTTCACGGATTATCAATCTGCAACAATCACACAAGTCAAATTCTCACCCGATGGGAATATCCTAGCAATTGGCTCCGATGATGTCCAGAAGACAATCTGGCTTATGGAAGTAATAACCCAGAAGGTTCTTGATAGAATAGAGGGGTGTTTTTTTGAAGAAGATATGGTCGCATTCTCTCCAGATGAGATGAGCTTTGCATTTGCGCGAAAAGGTGGATCAATTGGAATCTGGAAATCGACTTCCAGTTCGCCGATTGTTACCACGAGAATGCATAGGAACACCGCGAAAGCCATTGCATTTTCAGAAGACGGTAGAATGGTGGCGACTTGTGGAACCGACAAGAGAATCTATCTCTGGAATGCTCAAGATGGCGCAGTACTCGCTAGTTTGAAGGAATCTGCTTACCTGACCGACGCCAAGCCGATGAAAATGCCCAACCGTTTCCCTTCGTTCATTAGTATGGAAGTCAACGACGAGCCGAAATGGATTTGCTTTCATGGCAAGAAGTTGGAGGTATTGACCCATCATGCACTTTCGAATGGTTCGGTGTGGGTGACTAGCGAGAGATGGGATACGGAGTCATTCACTATGGAAGAACTTCGGGACGACATACCACTCACTCGATTTTCAAAAAGCCTCTACTTGCGCAGAGAAGAGAATGGACTGATTTCTTTCGTGAAGGATGGAAGCTCACTCCCTATTTGTATACTCCCTTCCTTCGTTTCTCCGAGTCGTCCTCTTACCAAATGGTGTTCTGACGTGGCTTTCACAGTAGGCGCCCTTGGAAGTGGTAACGGATCAGTCATATTGTTTGATTTTTCTAAATTGTTAAAGTAGTCATACGTAGAAGATTGTGTGTGCCCACCCATCCTTCAAACAATACATTCTTTCTCTTTTTTCGCGCTAGAGAGCATCCTATATGCGTTAGCAGATGTGAGGGCAGACCGGTACAATGAACGGTCGAGGCGAGAGTGGAATGTGGAGCCGACAGCCCGATTTACCACTATTCAGGTGTCGGTTCCGCAGGGATCCTACGCGAAAACCTATGCTTTGCGTAAACGGGGCTTTATGTTGTAGAGGATGACAAAGATATAGATAGCAGGCAAGTAAGGTAAAGACATCTGTCGAAACCACGTCAACCTCAGCAGAACTTGGATACTCTACCCAAAAACACTCACGAAATAAACTAATAGCAGCCTCGTGCGAGAGACATGCCAACGGAGGGCTATGATGAGGCGGAGGAAGGTTGGGAGTCCCGTTTGGTTCTCTCTTCCGTCCCATAGAGTAACTCCCGGCCCCAATCCTGTGCCCCGCGGTTCCATACTTGAAATCCTGCAAAAAGATATGCGACCTCCCTATTCCATTGGCCCTTGAGATATGACGCGAATGGGCGGGGAAGGATCCGCATAGCAGCAGAGGGAGGGGCCTGAACGAGACTTGGGGTTTCGGCCAGACGGAGGCTTAGCGCGTGGAGGCTATGTATGGTTTATGAGAAGGATTCATGCCAGAGAACACGTCCAAGACATACTCTTCTTGGTGCTGTGAAGTCCTATGAAGCTATGGTATCAGAGGCCAGTCACTGTCGCGACAACTGGAGTTGCAGTCGTACCGTGTTTGCATAAGATTGGAAAAGCCATAGTAGACCTGGACTAGGAATTCGATGTTGTAATGTTAACTATCATGCAAGAACTCACCCCGCCTGCAACTAGAGCACCAGATAGTGGTCCAAGAAGAAATGACATGAGGAAAGCAGAAGTGAGAGTCACCGGAAATGACCGGCACCACTGACAAGAAAGCTCAGAATAGCTATACGTTATTTATTTCTGTGGGGTCGCCATTAAATATCCTCCGATCCCAAGGCATCCAGCCTATATCGGCGGCAAGCAGTATGGAAACCAACATATCCATTAGCATAACTCTTGAAAGCCTTGTATGCAACCCTGTCATCCTTTAACACTTCTGAAATTCGCTTGTACTCATTATCTCGGCGACCACCCTAAACGCATCCAGCCTCGAAGTCGCACTGACCTGCGCTTTCAACGAAATATAATTGAAGTTTTCACCAGCGATATCTTCTTTGTAAAGGATAGCATGTCGCTAAAGCATTTGATATCAGCACCCGACACACATCCGCAATTAACTGTATGTCGCCTCTGGGGTCGGCCTAGACAAGGGCAGCGGCCATGTTGATCTACGTCGTGGATGCGCACACCATCCTAGAGAAAACGCGAAGCAAGGTGCCATTTTGCGCCGACGATCAACCATACCAATGAGCGAGCACTGATCTTAGCCGTTTTTGACGCCTTTAGTAGAGGTCAGATTGACTCGGAGGTCCTTGTACAGCGTCCCTGTAGTACAGTTGCCCATCATATTGAACTGTCCTGTGTGACATCCACCCCGTTCGGCATACATATGATTCGTGAACCCAGTTAATTCTGAAAGGCATTATTGGAGGAAGCTGGCGACTGATACGTCGAGAAAGGATATAAAACACACATGCCTGGGACACCCCAGACATTTTGCGCTTGAACTAGGTACTCGTCTGCTGATCCGTGAATCTGGAAATCTCATATCAACAGGATTTTGAGATAGAAACCTAGCCTTCATACCTTCAAATCACGAGCGTTGTGGTCGAGCACCAAGGAGGTTATGAAGTCTAATGTGGATGTCAATATCATGCTGGCGATCAGAGGGGCCCGAAATCGCGACGCCTCGCACAAAATAGGGCGGGGATCATTGAGAATCTTGTTGGGCTGGGCCAGTCAGTGATCAATAAGATTACAGTGGGCGAAATCCGTTAAACCCCCTAAACCCCCCGGGCGAAGTATTCCAGATAGACCACATGCACAGAGTATACAGCTCTTATCTGCATCGTTTGGCAAGTCATATAAGCAAAAGCAGCTAGGTCTATGCCGACTGACATATAGTGTCGAGTTAGTATCCTCATCGGGCCACCTCTTCCCAACAAGCAGACACGAACTCGGTATTCTGGCAAGGGACTGTATATGGGATGCCACAGCAGTTAAAAAAGCCGATCAGTCTCTTAAATTCCATCCCTCAACGGGGAGTTGGTCGTGGTCTATAGTATGTCAATAAATTTGTGCGTTTACGGAATATTCGCCACAGGAAAACTTGCAATATAGGGTGGAGTTGAGTGTGTCCATGATGAAAAGGTGGAGTTGGCGGTGGTAGTAAAACTGGTAGTGAATGTAGCCCTTATATATTTTGTTTGAAGCACTCTGTAAAGCTCCCGGACGCATTAAGCCACCGAGAGATGTTTGTCTGGTGCTTCTATACAGCCGTTTACCACATGAATGGAGGTATGCGATGAACTATTGGTGGAGCTTTGCATGTGAACTGGCATCACCTCCCTTGCGTTCCTCTGGTCAGTTGAGGAAGCAGCGCATCGGTATGTCATGATAGCTATGGACGCACCAGATAATGTTGAATGTTCTGTAGTCCTTCAGGTGAATAAATGTGGGGCGCTCGCTCATGCATTGGATTGAAAGCAGAGAGTTCATACGGCGAGCCCCTCGTTGGTACACAGGCATCGTGCTGTTGGAGAGTGGGGATCTGGCAAGTGAGCCAGATCCATGTGACAAGGTAATAGTTAGTCACGTGGCTCTTGTCCTAAGAATGGGCCCTCACCTCGCAATCTCGTTGAGCCCCCTGACTTTTCCGACGATGGCGAAACTTCCATTAGAGGCCCGTCGAATACGAACCATTTTATGGACACTCCCAATCATGGCAGCAACTTCTTGTACGGGTTTTCGCCTCCCTTAGTTGTCGTATGCTTATGATTTGGCAGTCGTCCTCTACAAACGAGAGCTGTTGGGGGAACCCCAGCGAAAGCTTCCTGCCACCACAGAAGACGAAAAAAGTGTATCTCAAGGCGGGGACAAGGGGTTGGTGGAATAAACGCGTTCGCGGCGTGTATGATCTATATTTTGATGCAAGTTTAACAGAGGGAATGAGCCCGTGCAAAAATGACCCAGACCGGGCCTTTGTCACTATCCTGGCCGAGCCCATTATAAACAGTGCAATCGCGCCCTCTACCCTGTAACTCTACCCTGTAATTCTAATCCCACCTGCATACGTCTATTTACTGCTGTGGAGTTCTGACTGACGAATGATGCGTGTGCCTGGTATTCTGGCAGGGTTGAAAGAGCGATCACAATCTGCATACGCAGCACCTGCACCGAAGCCTGTGGATAGAGCGATAGGCCATGTCCTTCCTACAGGACTTCGTCAAAACTGAACTCGGTGGGAGAAGAGAGGCACGAACGACGGAAAAAAATGACAGATGCAACAACTCCAACGCTAAAGCCTACTCCTCTTGGAAGAGAATGAGTATTGAAACAAGGTCCTAACCCATTTGAACTCACGATTTAACGAGCAGATCTGCCACTATCCCAATCTTACATTAGCCATGCAGATGTTGAATATATGATGTAAGACTTACAGCAGCGGTCATACTAAAGAAATGAATTAGCGAAAGATGAGAAAAGTGGATAGTCTCTTTACCTTTTGACCGAGAATATCCTCGCTTGAGGCGGGCTTTTGTGTGGTAGACATCGTTGTAGACAAATGAATGGTCTCAAAACCGGAAGTAACCGTGGTAAGTGTGATTAACATCACAGCCTGATGACTTTGGTTCCAAACATCTATTTCCACATCTATCAGACCCTTTCCCATTTATCTCCCTCGAACTGCGCATCTCCCAGGGTGGTGCGAACGATCATTCCACATAATAACCAACACTTAAAGCGCAGTCACCTGCTTCAGAGCCCAGAATGGCTCACCAGTCGCCCATGATCTCGATACCCAAGAAGACAACCGAGGAAGTTGACTGGACAACGCCCATCCGGAATCTTATTGCCCAATCATATGGCGAAAGTCCAGATAACTATGCTACAGAGTGTGCGGCGCTGCAGCGGTGCCGCCAGGATGCTGTTCGAGGAGCTGGCAGCGATATGACAGGTGATACCACATTCAATATCGCGCTCATCGCATTAAATCAATTTATACAGCCCGAGATCTGCTTTACAAATACTTTGGGCAACTCGAACTACTCGAACTTCGCTTCTCTGAGATCAGAGTCAACTTCCCTTGGCACGACGCATTCACGAATAAACTTATAACGCAAACATCCATTGCATACGAGAAAGCCTCAATTCTCTTTCAGATCGCGGTAACACATTCCGCCATCGCTGCATCACAGAGCAGATCGGACCCAGAAGGCCTTAAGCGCGCTTTCTACTACTTCAGAACCTGCGCTGGGATGCTGAACTATATCAACGAGAACTTCCTCCATGCTCCATCCACTGATCTCAGCCGGGAGGTGATAAAGTTCTTGGTCAACCTCATCCTTGCTCAAGCAACAGAGGTTTTCTTCGAAAAATGCACAGACGAGAAGAAGGGCAACGCACTCGTAGCTAAAATTGCCTCTCAGGCAGCTTTCATGTATACTTCGCTAAACGAGGATGTGAAGGAATTCATGGGCAAGGGTATTTTTGATCGGAACTGGGTGACTGTCATACAGGTGTGCATATCCTTAATATCTTTTGATTGTATGTCGCTCAAGAGAGCAAGATAAAATCCAAATTGTATACATCTCTCTCCCAATACTATCGAGGGCTCGCGGATAGTGTTGCGAGCAAACACGGTGAGGCCCTCGTTCGATATAATCAGGCTGAATCACTGGCCAAAGAAGCATCCCGCTCTGCGACGTCTTTCGCATCAATGTTCGTGTCCACCATGTCCCCCAACCTTCCAGCAGACGCTGGTACTTCGATGCAGGATCGTACAAAAGCCCACCTCGTTCTCTGCGCCGAGCGCAAGAGCGAAGCTCAGCGTGAGAATGACCTGATCTACAACGCCATTCTCCCACTCCCCGAAGCACTACCCGCGATCGAGAAGCTAGTCGTTGCCAATGCGATCCACATACATGACGTTTATGGGGCCCCAGATGTGCAGAAAACGATCGGGCAGGACCTTTTCATCCGCCTTGTCCCACTGAGCGTTCACGAAAGTGCCAGTGTTTACTCGGAAGAGAAAGCTAAGCTAGTTCGCGGCGAGGTTGAAAAGGCAGAAGGTGCTGAGGGAGAAGTACGCAGTGCCCTCGATGGCCTTGGAGTCAAGGAGGGTCTATCCCGATACAAGGCCATGGCCGAAGGCGAAGTTGGTGGGGAGGAAGTGCCAATGGAGGCTCGGCGGTGGAAAGAAGATATTGCCCTGGTGGAAGACCGCGACGGTGTCGACGGACTCATGCGAGAGCTAAGCAGACTCAAAACCGCTGTCCACAATGACCTGGAGAGCATCTCACGCGAGCTTGAGATCGAATCCAAAGACTGCGAGATGATGCGCGTGAAGTACGAGCATTTGTGGACACAGCCCCCTTCAGCCGGATTGTCAAAGTCGTTACGCCAAGATTTGAAATCGCACTTTGGAGCACTCGAGGCAGCAGCTACGTCGGATCAACAGGTTACAGCACTCTGGGACTCAGTGAAGGGAGATATCCATTTGCTTCTCGGTCCCAATGTAGAACAACTATTCCGAGAACGTGCTGGCTCCAATCCAAGCAATCTATTGGACCTTGACGTTGGAAGCGAAGCAGAAGATGCGCAAGAGAGAGCGAAGATTCGGAATTATGTTGAAGAGATCGATGAGCGGCTTGGAAGACTCAACAAGATCTCAAGGGAACGCAACGAGGTCTTGAAAGACTTAAAGGACAAGGTGTGCACAGCTGCCCTTATCACTATGCCACAACTCATCTGGCGTGGATAGATCCAAACTGATGATGTCTCCCACCTCTTACTCTTAAATCGTCGGAACACTGGGGTAGAACCAACTCTGTTTGCGGCTGAACTGGAGAAGTTCAGACCTTATCAGCAACGCCTCTCAGCCACAGTACACCATCAAGAATCTGCCTTACAAGAGGTGTCGACGCTGTGGAAAGGACTCAAAGACCTAGCTGGACGCGGGGCTGGCGCAAGAAAGTGGGATGAGAGAGAGAAGAGGAAGAAGGATACTGTGCGCAGGTTTTCGCGGGCAAGGGACGGTTACATGGAAGTTAGGGATGGACTGGCGTACGTCCCAAATCAGATTCGTGAAGAGTCTTGTGCTAAATCGACTTAATTTTGCAGAAAAGGTCTCCAATTCTACACGGAACTGACAGAGCTCACCTCCAAGTTAAGATCCAATGTTCGGTCATTCGTGTCTAGTAGGGTAGTCGACAGGGAGGCCTTGGTCGCGAAACTCGAGGCAGAACGCAGACTTTCATCACCGCCTTCAAAGCCTCCTCTACCGCCTCCCCCACCATCAAAACCTACCTTCGAGTCTTCCTTCGCCTCCATGAATCTGCGCGATGCGCCAAATTCACCCCAACAACCTCAATGGCAAAACAACCTACCTCAATCGTATGGTAGCAGTGGTGTAAGCTCACAATACCCAGCACAGCCACCATCCAAAACCCAGCATAATGGCTACTCAACAACATATGGCAACCAGTACAATTCACCACCACCCCCACCGCAACGTCAACAACAACAGCAGCAGCAGCAGCAGCAGCCTATGTTACACTCATCATTCCTCCCCCCCCCTCCGCCGCCTGCACGCCAGGCCTCGTACCCTCCTCCATCAGCACACGATCCTTACGCCCACTTGTCGACATTTACACCACCTTCTGCCCCCAACGATCCATACTCTAGCATTTCTACATTCAACCCTGGAAACTACTCGAACTCGAACCCTCCAAGTCAATTTGCAAGCCAAACCCAGCCTCAAAGCACGCCCTCGTATGATCAGTCCCAATATCTACAATCCGGATCGTCTCCATTTCCACCACCCCAACCCCAATACCACCAGCGACAGGATTCGCAACCCCGATCGCAGCCACCACCTCCACCACCTGCGACCTATGGTTATGGATCAACCGCAGCACCACAGCAGCAGCAGCAGCCGAATTCTTACCAGTACGGTGGATACCCTCAACAAGGATATGGCCAGTGACCATTTGTGTATCATATGGAATGTTCAAGGTTGTATGAATGCGCCGGATCGGAGGCGTTCTGTTTAGTGTAATATTATTTATCTAAGGGCAGTAACTGGCCCTTGCCATATACTCTTCTGAACGTTTCATGTTTCCACTAACCTGTGACATGTGAAGTCCTGACTAAATCACCAAATAAAAGGCAGAAACGCGCCATCCTACCAGTATATCACCGACGAAAGCGGTATTTTGAGAAACCACGACGTCGTCCCAGCGCCATATCCGCGTTCTCATGTAGAAGGATCGACTATAACGTGGGCACAAGAAAAATGTGTGCCACCCTGCGTGTATCTGCGAGCTGTGTGCAGTGCATCTGTGCAGCCATAGGCGGGAACCTGCGTGCGAGGTTAACATCATGATACTAGTGAGGCCGGGCCACCTAAGATGATACTAGTTAGCCGTGAGACGATGTTGATGAGAATTGACAAATCACTCTCTCAAGTTCCTTAAATTCCCCCGAATCATTGCATTTTTGCGATTTTAACCTTTGCATTAGCTCTCTATCTCCTACTGATTCCAGCGCCATTTTTTTCTAGTCCGATCGAGGTCGCTTGTTGTACGGGGATTCCCTATAGCCAGTATAACCATGTATGCAGATACAGCAGCTACACGCACATACGCGCAGTTGCACGCAGATACACGCAGCCGCACATACAGTCACGCAGATTGTGCTGAGCTGCGTGCTAATGGCAAACAATTGTCGAATTCTGCTGTGGAATCGTTGTGATGAATATGCTAGAGGCAGGCTGCATCATGATCACCCCGGGCCCCAATCATTTCTAAAGCCTATCATAGGTGTGGGACGCCTTGGGAGAGCGCTATTCGTGTGGGAAGTGATTAAGAGGTTTGAAAGATGCTCACCCATTGCCCACATCCTTCTGCAACGTACTACACCTGAAAAATACTCTAGCACAAATTATAGCTATCCGCGACCAAAGTATCGAACACAATATGGATCTGCATCTGCGTAGTACGCACCTGCAGGCACAGACACGCAAGCTACGCATTTTTCTCATTGCTCTTATAACGTTACCCAAAAACGATATACCCGTCAACCTGGCTAGCAGCATCGGCTTAGATCGGGTCTGCATGGTTTGTCTCCATTATTTTTACAGCGCCTTGGGCTGTTTCAATGGGCTTGTCCTTGCCCTCGTCCTTTCCCACTATTTGTTTAACTGCTAAGCACCCTCAGGCCCCATCGGCTGCGACCAAAGAGAGTCTACAGTAACAGCATCTCACAAGGGCAAAACAAAAGCAAAAGCTTCACGTCAGTGAATTTAATTTCAGGCTCAAAGACAAAGGTGACATTGTGCTGCAAGTGGAAGCTATACCCCAGGCTCTGATGCCACTGTGATTTGGCGAAACCGTTGCCGCCGACCGAAAAAGAGAAGATTTTCATCGCGCTGTACACCGCGCATATGGTGTATCTCGACGACAAATCCTTTGACATCCAGAGTAACAAGGTGCTCGATGATGTCGCTGCTATACTTTCTGAGCCGGCTCCCCTTGCTATAGGCATGATATTGCTTCCACTCTGGACTTTATTACCATGCAAGTCTAGTTGAATATCTGCCATTTTAACGATGACTAACGTTAAGATTCAGAAACTGGCAAAGGAACATCCCGACTTTGTGCGTCGAAGTATTTCAGACCTGTACCCTCTGTATGTTCCCAGAATCCGCCGCAACCACAAGCTTTGTCCAGGCTCATAGGATATACCAACCATATGAAGTGAGGCACCATTATTCTAGAAAAGGAATAACTCTGTTGGCTGAGAAGACTGCGGAAATCCATGAATGAATATCCTTTGACCGGACCGTGTTGCGTATGGCGCTTACAGCTATAGTCATGGGGTTCCATGCGTGTTATAAGCTTGATGATCTAACCATACTTCGAGATGCACGAGGCCTCAGTGAGCGTTAGTTGAAAATGAGACCGAGTTATCATGGTTTAATGCTGGCCAGCCATCGTGGACGACACAAACGCGACAAAGACAGCATAAAGAGACTACGATAGAGCAGGCGCATGGGATTGGAGGATATTAGAACCACCTCTACACAGGCAAGACGGCAAGCGGGACACGCATTTGTGAACAATAGAAGAGCTTCCGAAAGCGACCATCAAGGGCTCTTGTGAGAACTCTGAGAAACAGCCCACGAGGTACAGGGGAGGCAGGACCGAATTCGTAAAAAATGTAGCCTTTGGAGGAAGTCGAAATGGAAAAGCTGTAGAGCACCACACTGTAGTGCACCGCAATTTTTCTCTGAGCTTGCTGATTCGCCATCCTAGTTTTGAGGAACCGACCTCATCTACAGTAACAATAGAGAGCTATTGGTTTTGAAAAGTTATGCGGACATTAACAGGCCTGCAAGGCGGGGAAAATGGAAACGGTCTGATGGATGTGATAAGACAACAGAACAGCATGTCAATCGGCGACTGCCGAGCACACCCTTGCGGACCCATAATACCCTCCCCCCCCCTCGAATGCCTGTCATATCCTTCCTTCCCCAGATCTACCACAAGCAAAGACTTTTGATACCTCACAGATTTTTTTTTCGCTCTCGCCGTGCTCGACAGTCTCCCCAGATCATAACACAAAAGCTTCATTGCTGGCCTACTTGCACAAACCACAGTGCCATCGCGCTACCAGCGCTCAAAGCTCAGTCACCTGTGGCTGCTGGTATTATCCTCAGATTGAGTTGTATAACATGATCTTTCATACATTGTATCAGAAGTAATGCTAATGCGTGCTCGATGCCAATGTGTGATGGGGGTTATATTAATTTTTTCTCTGGTTTCCGCTAATACCATCTTGTCGGCGTCGTCGCTTCCCTCCCCCTCTGCCCGCTACACTGTTCCTACTTTTGGATTTGACATAAGTTGACCATAAGTGTGGCTTGGTCATTGCGACTAGCCAACTTTTGAATCACGTCGAAGACTTTTTGTCTTAATCCCTGGTATTGGGACCATGTAGCTGAGCAGACGAACATCACTTCTAATCCCTCCTTTTCCTCATTGTGGGTAGCAGCCTGATCAATGTCGAAGTCAGCGTCGATTGTTTCGACTTGCACCCTGGGCGGTTCTGCGTCACTCGAATGACTGCATCCGTGCACCCTGAACGTCGTATATTCTCCCTCTCTGCCGCTCCCTCCTTTCCATGTCAAGTATATCTTGATATTCCCCTGCGTTGGTTTTCGATGATCATCATCATATATGCAGATGAGCTTGGCTTGCTCAGTGCCATTGGTTGTGCTACTGATGACAGGCAAGCCCAGAGCGGGTGATGATGATCTCGAAGACCGGCGAGGACCAAGGAATCTAGGATACATACTTTTGGAAAAGTGGGCTGTCAGGCAGGCTCCGTCGTAGGAGGAAGGGTACTTACAATCCTCGTCCTCGAACGTTTCTGGATTGTCGGCTGTAGTGTTGGTGTAGCCCTGTTGATGGGGATGGGGCTGATATTGGGTTGTGTAGAGCGGGCTGATGTAAAGTGGTCGAGGTATGTGCACTTAGATGATGGTGGTGGTGGTAGAGATTGGCCTGACGGTGCACTTTTAAACCACCACCAAGGACAAGGCCCCAATGCTAGGTGGCGGCACCATGAACCTGCAAAATCCTTTCTTGGTCAAAATTTTAAGGTACAGTAATTTTACGGTTCGTGATCATCACTGGTTTAAACCACGTTATTTCACAGAGATCTCTGTGGCCCACTCCGTTTCAATACCTTCTGGGCATCAACGGCCCCATACTGTTGGTTTGGGTGGCCGTTGACTCATTGTGTACCATCACCGACTTCATTTACCACTGGTGGAGACTTATTTGACAAACCCTTTTTTTTTTTTTTGAATAAAGAAATGCCTAATACTCCGGAATTTTCGATATCACGAAGCTATGAAGTAATCTCTCCTAAAAGCCAGAATTCAGGCAGTTGGCCGTGTCACCTTATTCCAGGATCACCATCCTCTCACTTCTACCTCTCCGCTACGGCTGTAGAATTCTAGCTAACAGATTTGAGGAACTACACGCGTTCCCAGGAATTCACAGCCCATGCAGCAAGGTTGGCTCGGGGGCAGCAATTTCGAAACCGCGATCAACCCAAATATTTTTTAATTTCCTTGCCACCAGCGAGATTTCCACTGCCACCACCGTAGGCAATTAAGGAGCCGTGTCTCCTTGTCCTCGAAATGGAAACACCGAGCGGAAGCCTGGAGCACATACTCGATGTGTATTATTAGCAGTGTGAGTTACGCGTGTGCAAGGTATACTGTCCTTGCGTTCGCTGCCCTACTGATTGTGGTTTCTCGAAATGGGAATATCAGGGAAAGACAGCCCGCCGGCGCGGAAGCTCCAAAATTACCGGCCTTTCAATATTTTAATGCGTGCGCGGTACAGACTCGTTGCTGCGGCATCGTAAACATGGACCTAGCTTCTCTGTCCTCGGTATCTGGTTTTGGACGGCGTCGGTCTGTCCGCCCCCTCAAGCTGCCCGTACGATTCATGTAATTAATTAGATTCGAAATATATTTTCAACTGTATCTTCCTCAATAACACATATTTTTAATGTTTTCGGCTTTTCGATAATATGATGCCACGGGGATGCGCCACCTTTTCATTTATCACACACGCCCACGTCAGCACTGCGTGAAGTCCACCCCCGCGCTTGAGCCCATGAAACGCGATTGGCTTGAGGAGGAGGAGGAACATCTGAAATTAGTAGCAGTGCAATCTTCGCCACAGAGATCTACGCGCCACTGCCAAGAGCTCACGTTGTGGCGTGAGCGCTGAGAATGTGAGTGAAAATTTTCCTGAGGCCCATTAGCAGGTCTAGCCGCACCTGAGGCCCCCAGGACTGACGATCTGTGGATTATATATATCCTACTGGACTACAGCTGATCTACATCAAACGTTGTTTTTACGCTATGGAATTAGCTCGTCAGCATTGTAAATTTTTTTTTTTTTGCGCGATTAATCATTTCCAACAAGTTGCTGCGTGACATGCACCAAAAACATTTCCCCCGCATCAAGGTGGCGTGAGTATAAACATAGAAACTACCCGATAGATCTGGGCACGTAGGCAATTCCAGGTGTCGATATTTCAACGCTACCCTGAGAGGCCCAAATTTGGTAATTCAGTGAATCAGCAAATGGATTGCCCCGAGTCCAGGCAGTGTTGTGCGGTCATTGACAAATTTCAACCAGTCAATTTGCGATGACCGTCATTTTTGCAAGATGGTTCATGATTGTCACGTGGTCCCCTGATGATTTACGCTCTCAATGTCCTCTCTGACCATACTACCTGCCCTCTCATCTTGACTATACCACATCTTGTGCTGCATTACCTCTCCCTAATGTATAATCTGACAACTCCCATATGGTCATTGCACCCTCAGACTCGTCGATCACATTGCCAAGTAGTTCTAGATTACTAAACTAAACAATCAACCCACTGCGGATGCTGCCAACCCTCCAGATTCCGATGCGGTTACGCCACATCCAACTCTGATAGAGCGCCAAATCCAGCTTGTTGAAAAAAACAACGCAGATAACAAACCCATATCAACGGAAGGATCCAACGGCCCAGGTCCACTCGCGACACTTCAGTTTTAAAGAACATCACTGGTCCGACCTCTACGCCCAAATGGAAGTTATGAGAAAGATCTAGCATTGTTTAAACTTTTTGATCTTGACGCTGATGGAGAAAATGGCATTGAGTATATGATAGCACACAGGACATCCTCAGTAGTTTGGGATCTAGTAAGTACGTACAAAAAATCGAGGTTGCGATATGTTGGACGACACGCTTACCTGTACTTACCATATATGGCAAATGACTGGTTCCTGAATTTTCCATTCACTGGCCGACTCTCATCACCTTGAAGGTTATGGGTCCATATGTGCAACCATGCTTCACCAATAAAACGGTGCATGGTGGGTCTGGTACGTGAGAGTCTTTTCGTTATATACGAATCGACATCGTCAAATCTATTTTAACGAGGGTCACGCCTCTACCACGAGTAGTGGTTTGAGCGGCACGCAGGTGGATTGACCCGGCCCTCGCACAGACCCAGGCATCGTTTGACAGATTGAGTGTCAGGTGCCCTGCACCACTCTATGGCTTGAAGGGCCTATATTTATAAGCAGCGCGCCGCGGTTTCGCTGTTTTGGGAGTCCCTGCCTGCAGGCTAGCATGAGGGTTTAAGTGCGGAAATAGACCGCCTATCTGTGCGATTTCACCCTAAAATGAGGTTCAAACCCACACGTCCCCTTACGTCACGGCTATAAGAGCAGGGAGGCCCTGCTAGTGAAAATTTGCGTCCAGTTCCCTCGCCTTCCCATCTTACCTCTGCGCAGCCCTCCATACATCGCTAGGATTGTTGTTGGGCTCTTCAAAGCGCGCTCAACCTTCCCGTTGCTGATTGCTTGTATATAGCACTTGGTGAGTCGGGTTTGAAAATGGGGTTCAAGGTTCCTCATTGCGTCGTGTAGGCCGCCCGATATGCGTTTAACGCTTCTCCTATGCTTTGGAACCTGCGCCACCTTCGCGATGTCCATAAACCCACCCAACACTCCCCTGCGAGACATCGATCAACAAAGCAACTCTGCGGCGGATGCTGCACCCGCATCTGCTCCATGGACCTGGTTCGAGCACAAATTTCCCTTCGCCCTGTTCAATGGCGAGGATGCTTCAAATCAAACGCCTCTGTCTCGTCATCGGCGTTCCGGCCGCCCTCGGAGACGGCGGATGCATCCATAATTCTTGATGATCGGAAGTGATTCCAGCTTGAGCTTTGAATAGAAACCAATAGAAATATAAAGGTTAGTGCACACTGGCTGTTGGGTGCGAAGGCAGTGTCCTGAAAGGCAAAACAGGTTGTTATTGTACCTGTAGATATATATTTGTATTTTTAGGAATCGGTCGACATAGACAGGCCAGCTGGTTGGCAGGTTCATTGATGAGGGACCCGCTCCCTGGAGTGAAAAGTCCGCGCCGAGGAGGACGGTGTGAGTCAAGTGCTTAGCTACCATGTCATCACCATACCAGAAGTAAAGCTTTGGCTTGGCTGCTTACCTGGTATCCGTAGTACTTCTTACTTTGACAGTGGCGTGTCAGACGTAGCCGCCTTCTGCAACCTTGGTACGTTCTGAGCTGGCAGATCGGTGGTCTGAGCAGCCTCAGCGGCATCCAACACGTCAGCGTGCAATTCAGTCTGGTTCTTCAATACCCCATGTAGGTCACCATCGAGGGGCAGCCCAAGCCTCCTTCGCTCGTTCCGCTCTGTAGCGCTAATTCGCGGACGGAAACGGGATCCATAGAACGCCTTCTGCTCGTCCACTGACATGTATTTGAGGATGTCGTAGTCTGAGTCCTCGGTCATGGCTGCGTCACGATCAGCCGTTGTCCACCCGTGGACAACTTCGATGTTGCCCCCAAGGTCCTTGAACCATTTAAGCTCAGGCGTGTAATAGTGCTGCTCAAAGTGAGCGAGGTAAACTGTGATCCTTGATGGATCCACGGCCTTCGAGATTAGGAAATTCAGGGCGACGGTGTCAATGCCAGAGATAGGGCCCATGACGAAGAAATCATTCGCTTCGATCGCAGTACGGATGCGAGGTTCATAGTGTTTGGCGAAGAATTCAGCTGGGTATTCGATGTGACCTGAGATAAAGGCAGTCCTTGGAGCTAAAGCAGTTGTAACGGGGTGAGTCATGGCTACGTGGCTGGAGGGGGGCGAAATCGCCCAGGAAGGGATATCGGGTCGGCCTATTCATAGAGGACAAGAGCCACAATGTTGTTTGTAGATGCTTGGGTTGACGGCTTTTTGCAACTGCTGTGCTCCCAATTCAAATTAGTATGACATTTCCTCCTTATGCGTTCATAAGATATCCACCTGGACCCGCTTTCTCCCATTAATTGCCGTTTTGATATCCTTTGAAACTAGTCTTGCGCGGGGGTGAATAAATATTAGATGTGGTTGAGCTTCATTACATATGATGGGTGCCTGGTAAGTAAAATCTCGTTGACCCAACCTTGCCCTCGTATACATAGTTCATCTCATAGTTATGGGATCCTGTCTGACGAAGCTCAGAAAAGACTATTCAGCGCCCTCCGACAACAACTAACTGTCGAGTCCTATCATGAGTTCACCTGTTGAATTTGTCGTCGCTCCAACACTGGTAAGTTAATTCCAAGTGTGGGATTAAAGATTTAGACTGGACTGAACAATCTAGAAGCATGCAAAAAAAGTGCGAATAAGGCATCCTTGCCACTCCGCTAGCCATTTCCTAGCCGAGTAGCCTCACACTTATCAGATCACGATATGCTTGGCCAAGGCCCTACGTTACTTCCCCTCTAACGCGAGAATGCAGGCGCTCCTTCCACTTCTTGCCAATGATCCTGATAGTTAATCTCGTCGTCCCAACCAGACGTGAGAAAGCGCAACACCCGTTATCGGTATAAGTGGGAGGATAAAATCAATTGTATCTACTGTCCCCCATCCCGCCAGATATGGGGATCCTACTGCAAGATGAGATACTGACATGGGAAGAAACTGTGGAATATACCCACCATATTCATCGCCGGGGAATTGATCAGTTTAGATATATCTGGGATCGGGACATGGAAAAGGCCCTCCATGACTATGCACCCTTATGGGGCGATGAGGTATATATCTCCGTCACCCGAAATGCCGTCTGCTGAACATTGATTGTTCAACAGCTAGAATATATGATAGTTTCGCTGGATCGCGCAACTAAAACAGCAAACCTTGTGTTGTGCCAAGAACACCTAGTGGAGCGATTAAATCAAGTGTCCCCCGACTCCAACCCTTTGATGTACGCTCATTCCCCACCACGCCCTTACACCCACACCCTTACAACCTCAATTATGATTTTAAAGGCCGAGCTTCTCTGTCGAATTCACAAGTTACATGGTCGAGTCTATGCCTGGCGCTCCATACTCCTCATCCTGTGACAGTATATTGACTGTGGAACATGATATGCATACTCGGTATGCACTTCCGCCCATCCAAACAGTTCTGTCCTCACAACGATGCAGTCGGGAGTTAATCCGGAACCAGTTGCCTGCTGGGGAAGTTCCATTTACTCTTTCTGCTTTCCCGCGCCTGGGAGCAATGAGATGCAAGGAGGAACCTAATATGACGGGCAACAGTCTGAAGAGTATTTTCTTGTCAGACGAGATCATAGGGGTCCATGCTCGTCATAAGTGAGTGGCATTGCAAACACATAGTTTTTAGGATTTCCTTACCTTCGTAGAGCTCTTAATGCCAACATTCCAAAACGAAGGGGCTCAAAGCCAACCGTCAATATCCCAATATACGTTGATGAGAAAACCCCACGTCCATTTATGGATCCAACCTTGGATTGGAAAGTAAACCCATCCTTGTCCTCGGCTAGTTAGTACCTCGCAGCTCGCCCAAAAGTTGTTCATACTGAAGTCTTGATACAGCATCCAGAAGCCAGGTGCCCCTGCCTGATTACATATACATGGATTCGTCTCTGTTCGGTTTGGGTGGATGCTGTTTGCAAGTGACATTGCAGCTACGTGACGCATGGGAAGCCAGAAGGATGTATGATGCGCTGTTACCTCTTACGCCCATCATGGTGAGAAGCTACCCTATTACCAGCACACACGCTTACATGGCATCACAGATGGCTCTATCTGCATGTAGCCCTGCTTGGAGAGGTTACCTGTCAGATTTTGATTGTCGCTTTTATACTGGTTCTGGAACTATGGATGACCGGACGCCTGAAGAATATGGCCAGATTCGAAAATCTCGCTGGGACCTCGAGCCTATGTATATTTCTGCAGATCCGACGAATAAACCTGAATACAACGACGTGCCGATCGGTTGTAAACTAGAGGCTTATGATTGTCTACGCGCACATGGTTCGTGCTCCGTTGATGGTTCACTGGAATACTAATCCACTTCGTTTGCCAGGTATTGATGAGCTCATGTGTACCCATGTTGCGTCGCTCTTCTCGCGCGACCCTCTACTTGTGCACCAGGGTTCCTTGGCCCAAGAAGATAAAACGAGTATCCAGCTCTTCGAGGTATTTTGTTCCTTTATTTGCTGATAAGCCCGATACTACGATAAGATAAAGAACATCAACTCCACCAATTGGCCGACTCTGAGACTCAAACCACCCTCAGTGGATTCGTTGATTGGATGGCGCGTTGAGTTCAGGACTGTTGAAGCCAGCATCACGGACTTTGAAAGTGCTGCATACTCTGCATTCCTTGTTCTCCTTTCGCGTGCCATCCTGCATTTCAAAGTGAGCTTGTATGTCCCAATATCCAAGGTATGCATGCTACGTTTACGGCTAATGCAAGGGCCTATCTAATGCGACTATAGATTGAAGAGAATATGACCACTGCTCATCTTCGGAATGCTGCTAGGTTGTCCAAGTTCCATTTCCGCAAAATCATCATGGATACGGACTCTTCAAACTCCCCTTGGGGCGAAGAAACCAAATGCAACATGCAGGGAGAGTATGAGTTCATGACGATGGACCAGATATTCAATGGACAGGCAAGTTTCCACCAACCCTTTGATTCTAATCATAAACTGAAGCCCGTATAGAGAGATAGCGCGTTCCCCGGGCTTGTTCCAATCATTCACGAGTACCTGGACGCCCAGGCTATTTGCGACGATGATCGCTCAAAAATAAATAAATATCTCGGTTTTATAACTCAAAAAGCAAATGGTTTGTAGTCAGCCTGATATTATCATCACACTACCTGACACTTCCAACTCAGGCACTCTACAAACCACCGCTACGTGGATGCGAAACTTTATTCGATCCCACCCAGCATATAAAATGGACTCCGTTGTGTCGGATGAGATCAACTACGATCTTATGGTTGCAATCAATAAAATGTACGTTCAACGCGCTGTTCCGATCAATGTACATGTATGCTTATATTCCGTCTTAAGTGAGCGAGGAACTCTTCGAGCCCCTGAACTTCTTCCAGAAGGCTATGGAAGAATAGACAAGAGTATTTTTTAGCGAATGTATCGCCCTTACTTACACCCAATACACGCTTATAAACGCAGAAACCCTTGCCACTTTCACATAGATACATTGAACGCCTTTCTTTGCATTCATGGATGCACAAGGATTTTGACTGTATACAGAACTACGGTTAGTAGATACCTAGGCCATGGTCTGGATCATGCCTACCTTGCGTATCCTTATCCTTCAATAATGCAAGGAATCCCTTGTCCACGACGTCTTCGATGGCAATTTTACTTGTGATCAGGTCCTCGATGCCATCCAATTTACCAGCAGCGACTGCTTCTAGCAATTCCGGGTGAATACGATCGTAAGCTATAGTACCTAGAGAACGAGCGAGAATTCGAGGCTAGAACTCTCAGATCCAGGCTCATACAAACGCACCAGTGAACAAGATCTCGCGAATCAGAATAATATTCATATTCACGTGGGGGATATCCTCCCAAATGGCGACGTTGACGAAGGAACCTCTGGGACGTAAGCTGAAAAGCGCGGCGTCCAAGCTCGCTTGGACACCCGCAGCATCAAAAGCCACATCGACACCAGTGCCATTGGTGGCCTTTAGTACAGTCGCGGGGACGCTTGCTTCTCCCTTGATAGGATCGATCGCTTGAGTTGCTCCATGCTTAATCGCAAGCTCGCGCCGGATCGAGGCTGGCTCGGATATAAAAATGGTCGCTTCCGGGTCTATGGATCTAGGCTGCTAGTTGGCAACGTTCGGTTGTATAAAGGGGATATAGATACCTCAACACCTTGAGTAGGAAGAGGCCAATCTACATATAGTATTAATGAGCCTTGACATCTCATTCGTCGCATGACTGCTCACAGGACCAGCACCCATGATGAGGGCGGTTTGTCCTTTCTTGAAGTTGGAGCGTTTGACTGCGTACCAAGCCACAGCTAGCGGCTCGATACAGGCACCAACTTCCACTAAAATAGAGCAGCTTTGAATTGAACGCGCAGGATATCGGGCGTATATACTCACACGAGATATTGTCAGGCAGAGCATGTACATAACGAACATCTGTCACGATGTATTCAGCAAGACCTCCACCCCATCCGCCAATACCCTAGCGCAAAGGGGATCAGCATCGATGACCAGGTTGGTGTGGCAGTAGGCTTTCGCACAATGAAGTTGGCATCGGGACAGATATTGTGGGCGCCTTCCGCACAACAAACACACGAACGCGTGTTCATGCAGGAGATTACAGGTTCCCTGAGTTTATAGTTTAGAAGAAATAGAGTTAGACAGAACAGATCTGTCACTAACACGATAACATTTTGCCCTACACGCCATTTAGACGCCTCGACGCCTTTGCCGAGCTCGACAATTGTGCCAGAAAACCTAAGGGTACCAAGTTAGCGCAAGGCAAAGTGTGATGAGCAGGGAATCAGAAACTGACTCGTGGCCCAGCGTGATTGGTAGTGTTTCACCAGTCAACTTGTTAGGCTCCGTCAAGGTAGGAAATTTTGGAGTTGTAGCAAGATATGCGTGGAGATCGCTTCCACAAACTATCCTCGTAGTGTCAATTCATGGGCCTCGAATCGAAACCGTTGCTACGAACTTCCATTCCTAAACCAGGTCCTTCAGATTCATAATTAGTGAAAGAGGGAAAGCGGTCGCACCATGCAATCTTATCTCAGAGAGGTTCTTCAGCGCTAACTCACAAGTGGAACTGAGATGGACACTCGCTTTGATCTTCAAATGGCCTTCCTTGACTTCAGGCTCAGGGATTTGCTCTACGCGTATATCACCTGGACCATAGTATCGTGCTGCTTTCATCACTGGTGTCAAATGGGATCGGAGGTCGTAAAAGGAGCAGATTCGTTATGCCTGGGATATATAAATTGAATGACCGGTGCTTATGATACTTTGTGAAATACCGATTCTGGGAAGCACGAAGGTGGATTCCTGCCCTCATGGCCCCAGGAGTAAGCTGGGCAAAAACTGGCTAAAATGGTCAAGGAAAGACGCTTTTAGCCCGTTGGCTTCCCAGGCTTCACCTCCTTGCACACTTTGACCTCTGCTGGCTTGTGACTGATGGGTTCTGGAAACGCGGCTTGGAAGTTGCGAAGGTGGGGATGATTGAGATCATCGCTCTTAGAATTTCAGACGGTACGGGGCTTAAATCTTTCGAAATGCTCGTTCATACACCCTCCGAGTATGCAGAGGTTAGAGGAGGAAATTAGAACAATTTTACTGAAAAGTATTCTTATGCCAATTTAAAACAGACTCCGATGCGTGTGACCATTAGTATCTTGCACCTCGGAGCTCCAATAACTGGTGTCGAAGGAACAGACCCGTGGTGATGGGCATGGAAAGTCTGGCCAGGCGGGTCACCCTAGCCCAAGGGAAAAGGTGTGGGAATAAAAGCAATGTACGTCTAGTGTCCAACGACGACGAGCTCGAATGATGGAATATTATGAGGTGAAGAGAAAAGAGTATGCGAGCAGTAAGGTCACGTGTCGCATGGGATTAAATCGAAAAGGTGACGGACGGCAAATCACAAGCGTCCCTCCTACCACGTTGACAACTGGTAAGTGGTCTGGGTATCAGATTATTCAAACCGATAGTACTTAATACAGATCGCTTACCCGAGTCGACGACCTTATTCATTAAAGTCGATCACAACAAACTTGCATTGCTTCAACAAATTTCACCTCAAATTTCGATATCAAATGGATCATTTACTGGTTATCTCAGCTTGGGAAAATATTTCAGGTTTTGCTGTCGCTCATGTTGAGCTTGGGGATGCAACCACGATGTCCCAATGAAGAGCTGGATCTGACCAACTCACGCGTCAGCTGACGTCGACGGTTCGACCTGTCTTTTATACACGACTCTAATAGCCCAATTATTCGGCTAATAACCTTCAAAGCCTCACACGTGTGCCTCCAGCAAACATGGACCCTCGCCCCAAATTTCAAGGCTTCTTTTGCTCAGTTTTACCGCTTTTATGCCATGAGTAACACTGGCTCTCATGACGCGGCGGAATCAGACAACATCAGCGTCTTCCATTCGCGGTTCATTGCAGAGGCGCCCCCAAATTCCAAGTAGACGAATAATGCAAACCTAGACCCGACTACCAATGGGGACGATGGCACAACAGGCGACCTCGGACAATATCACGGACGGCCGAGGTAAGGGCTTGCGCTCCATGGGCGGTTACAGTGGATTAATAGATTGACAGAGAAATTATCTCCAACATCTTTACACTTGTTTAAGCTTATACTGCTACTTGGGACATTATCCCACCCAGTTAACGAGTGGACCATCCCACTTCGGCGGTTTCTTACCGCATAATGCTCCAAATGGGAAGCCCTTCTAATGGATCGACTCAACCGATGTCTGCGGCTTCACCAAGTTCGTTATATGCGTCACCTACGCTGGGCCAACCCATGATAACCCCCCAATGAAACAGCTGACTCCCAGGGGAGTCCGCAGAGCCCTCGTAAATGCGGAGATGCCCACCTTTGTGGACCGTATGCGCTTCCTGCGGCGGGGCTGGCAGCCATTCCAAGGAAACCTTCGTGAAATGGAGGCCCTGAAGGGAGGTTGTGTTGCCGAGACACACCACGGGGCGAAGCGGATGGCAGTTGGCGGCTTCGGTATGCTTATTGTGTACTGGTGTGCCGTTGCGCGTCTCACTTTTTGGGATTACGGGTGGTGAGTGAATAAAATCAGCGCCCAATTAGGGTCAAATCCTTATAATTTGCCTTGTGGTTAGGGACGTCATGGAACCAATAACATACCTCTCTGGGTTATCCACTGCTATTGGGGTACTTATGGTGCATATATCTGCCCCTTCGCTGTGCTAACCGTTCTAGCGACTTATCGCCCTGCTCTTTTTTATTTATTTTAGCACCAGAGACGTGAAGTGTCCTACACATCTGTGTTGGGCCATTTCATTTCCGCACGCCGAGACGCCCTTTAAAAATTACGCGGGCTGGATACTGAACGGGTGGGTCGAGCTCGAAAGCCAAAAAAACAGACCTGGATGTAGACATCGGCCGCATCGCCCAGGACTACGGCGACCGTGGCAAAGCCGGGGGCAGTGGGGACGATGAGAAGAAAGAAAGGGCCCGGGAACCGAGCGCTACTGATGAAACTGATGCTGTCGAGAGGGAAGCAGGCGGAAACCAGGAGGAGATGGTAGGGAAGCGGGAGGGAAGAAAGGCGAGGGAAGAATTTTTAACTCGGGGTCTGCTCCCTTCGCGACCTTTTTTGCCGCAGGACGCGTAGCAATCGTTGATCAAGGGTGCATCTGGCATGTGATAGGTCTGTTATTTTCCTCATCCTGATGATTTTCTGACAGAACTGTGCTACATAGCTAGCTTAGTGCTGTGTGACTGTCGATCTGTCCTTGTCAACATCAACTGAGGCGACACTATATCTTGACGATGCTGCCAAACTCCACCGGCTTGATCAATTTCATACAGGTTGCCCGTTAAACTTGTGTGAAATACGAGTATACTGTTGACGCGCGTGGGGCATATGTCGCTGGTGGCGCTGGGCCATGTGGTGTGTTGTTCTCTAGGCTCAAATCTCGTTTCTAGCAAGAGTACAATAACTTCTAGTAGCCTTAGGTCATCCCAATTTAAAATGTGAGGTAAGCTGTCCCAACGAAGCTCTAGTCCAGTCATCGTAGCCATCGAGAATCTATTGCATGAGTCTGGGAATGCAGGACAAACAAACAGCTCTGCCAGCGTGCCTTGGTCAGGGTCATCACCACCTTGAGATACTAATTAAGGAGATACGATTGAAGCGACTCACGGCAGATCCATGCTTCTTGTTCTCTGTAGGATATGTTGTTTCTTCAACTTGCCTCAAGTGCACAACAACGTGGAGGCATCGTGTTGCCTTCGAGACTTGGATTTCCTTCCACCCCGCCCTCCCTTCTCGTAAGGCGGTCCCGAACATGTTTCGATCTAGAACGTCATGATGAAGGAGTGTTGGGAAACTGTCCCACGACGTACTCGCATGTCACTAGGCGTTCAGGGTCGTCGTCGTTTTTTACATGTTTCAAGAAAAAATTTGGTTCCGTCTATTTTCTTTTGGACTGGTCCCGCGCCTCGCACTTCATTGGGCAGATCGGACCCAGAGATTCGAGAACAATGGTGAGTGTCATAGAGTAAGGGCGATCAACGATAACGCGGGATGGCTCTATATAGTAATTTCGGGGTGTTCGTGCCTTCCACATTGTAGGCAAACAGCCACGAGCCATGCTCGGGACGAATTGCTAGTACGATATATAAAAACCAACAGCAATTAGAAGATAGTTGGGGAAAGCCAATATCAAGGGGCCC